>JAQFYT010003409.1:0-10796 GCA_034694925.1 Ceratophysella denticulata | reverse complement strand
TGTTGAATTTCCCCGACAATCGAGTAAACTCTCAGGCGACTGCACTCAGTCCAATTTCTATGGTTTGCTCGACAACATGCCGCCCCTCGGTGCAGATGCAGCATCTTCACCAACTTTGCCGGTATCGAGCACACAAATCTTGCTTATTGGTCTTCTGTACACGCCCTCCGCCGTCTTCACCAATACGACTCGCACCTGGCCATCCTTGCCTGGGAAAGTGGACATGATTCTCCCCATTGGCCAACAGTTCCTCTTCAGAGCATCGTCGGCCACGACCACGATGTCGCCGACTTTGACCGGGTCTTTCTTCTCATGCCATTTCGTGCGTCTAGTCAGTGTGGGTAAGTACTCGTGCACCCACCGCTTCCAAAACATGTCCGCAAGTCTCTGAGCGGTCCTCCACTGTTTCCGTAGCCATAGATCGTCGTCTCCAAAATCGCCAGGAGCCGGGTTAGCACCGCCTGCGCCCAGCAGGAAGTGGTTTGGTGTTAGGGCCTCCGGGTCATCTGGGTCCACGGACACATGAGTCAATGGACGACTGTTCACTATGTGCTCCGCCTCGAGCAACAGCGTATGCAGTAGTTCTTCTTTGGGGAACCTCTCCTTCAAAATAGCACCAAGCGCTACTTTCACGGACTTGACCAAACGCTCCCAGCAGCCTCCCATGTGCGGAGCCAACGGTGGAATGAAATGCCATTCAGTTCCGCTCATGGTCATCTCAGATTGAATTCTCTCTTGGTCCAGGTCGTCCAGGGCGTCTCGCAATTCTCTTTCGGCACCCTTCAGGTTGGTACCATTATCCGAGAAAATCCGCTTCGGTTGTCCACGCCTCGCAGCGAATCTCCTAATCGCCATAATGCAGGAGTCGGTCGTCAAGGACCCTGCCACTTCCATGTGAACAGCTCTGGTTGACATGCACGTAAAAAGGACGCCATACCGCTTCTCATGACTTCTCCGGACGGTCACGTACAACGGGCCGAAGTAGTCTACCCCAGTAGACGTAAATGGTCGTACATGACTTTCTTGTCTGTACACAGGTAGTTCCCCCATCTCCGGAACTACAGGTTTCGCTCGGAAATTCTTGCACTTCTGGCAACTGCTCCATGCACTTCTCACTGCCACACGCAGGGATGGAATGAGGAATTCCTGTTTCAGCTCATTCACAACTTTCTCCATCCCATGATGACCGACCTTCTCGTGGTGGTGACGAATCAGTAGCCGCGTAATCTGATTCTTTCGGTTCAGAATGATTGGATTCTTGAACTCATCGCCAACTTGAAAAGAGGGCCCAAGTCTACCACGCATCCTCAGCAGTCCTTCTGCGTCAAGCATGGTTGAAAGTTTAATGAGAGAACTGTCCTTCGGAATTGCCTTTCCTTTTGCCAGACAGTGCACTTCCGCTCTAAAGTCTTCACTCTGACTCTTCTTCCACCAGAACCTTTCAGAGTTTTTAATTTCGTGCGGCAGAAGCTCCGCCTCTGACGAACCTTTCACTGAAGAGTGTTTCTTTCTGGCCTTGTTCACGAACCTAAACACCCAAGCCGTTACTCTCACCAAGCGAGTCCAACTTGAGTAGTCTTCAGGCCTCAGGATTGGCTCAGTGGGCACGCAAAGCCCAATGAACTCTTTCTTCAGCTCAAGCTCCTCATCATCTGGAACTAACTGCTGCTTCTCTACCGGCCATTCTTCCGGCGGTCGCTTCAGGAATGCTGGCCCATTCAACCAGCGACTGTGTTCACTGAAGTCGCACTCCTTGCTGTCACGAGTGCCGTCGTCAGCCACGTTTTCCAGAGTCGGGACCCAATGCCATTGCCTTGGATCGGTAGACTCCTGGATTTCACCCACCCGGTGGGCCACAAACTGCAGAAATCTCTTCCCATCTGCTCTTAGCCAACACAGCACTGTGCGACTATCACTCCAAAAATGTACGTTCTCCACAGAGATGTCATGGCCATCATGAATTGTGCCACCAAGACGTACGGCCATTACCGCTGCTTGAAGTTCCAGCCTTGGAATTGACATCGGTTTTAACGGAGCAACATGTGTCTTGGCAGTGACAAACGCAGTCTCAACTTCACTCTCAGTTTCAATCCTCCAGAAGGCCACCGCACAGAAGGCTAGCTCACTGGCGTCACAAAAGATGTGAAGTTGTTTACGTTCAGACGTCGAAAAGTGTGAACTATAACACCTGGGTATCTTCATGTCCGTGATTCCTTTGAGCTCACACAGCCAGGTCTTCCACTTTTCAAGTTGTACATCTGGGATCTGATCGTCCCAGCCGATCCCACTTCTCCATATGCTCTGTAGCATGATTTTGGCCTTCACAGTGAAGAGAGCCAAAAATCCCAATGGATCAAACAATGACATGACAAGTCTCAGTATTTCTCTTTTTGTTGGAATTTCCGTACCGTTCAACACCTCAGGCTTTACTCGGTTGAACGTGAACTTCCACATGAATTTGTCTTCTTCCGGATTCCACCAAAGTCCGAGGACACGTCCAGAAGGCAATTCCGTATTCGGGCTCAAGTCTTTCAAACTGGAAGCTCGTGACTCGATAGGCACATTCTCCAGTACCTCCGCGTGGTTTACCATCCAATTGCAAATCTTGAACCCACCACGCCGATGAACTTCCGAAACGTCATTTATAAGCTTCTTGGCCTCTTCGCAGGTGTCAGCCGAATCCAAATAATCGTCTACATAGTGCCGTTCTACAATAGCACGATAGGCTTCAGGGAACTCCTCTCGAAACTCACCAGCGTTCCTATTCTTCACAAACTGTGCTGTGCACGGAGACGACGCAGCTCCAAAGAACGTAACTTGCAGCTGGTATGTATCAGGATCTCGATTCCGATCGCTTCCTCTCCAGAGGAATCTCTGACTCGCCCTGTCCTCTTCTCGCCTTCTGACCTGCAGAAACATCTCCGAGATGTCTGCAGTCACCGCATATTTCCGTTGTCGGAATTTATAGAGTACCGTTGGCAATGGACTCACCAAATCTGGCCCAGTCAGTAGATTGTCATTAAGACTTACGCCTCGTGACTTGGAAGCTGCATCGAAAACCAGCCGTGGTTTATCAGGTTTGTTCGGATGATATGTGACAAAGTGTGGCAGGTACCACGTTCTTGGTCCCATCACCGCGGCTTCGTCCTCCGTTAGCTTCTGAATATAGCCCTTCTGCTCATATTCAGCGAGTTTCCGAACATACCACTCTGAAAGCTCCGCATTCTTGTCCAATTTAGCTTCAATCGACTTCAGACGACTGAGCGCATTCATTCTACTCTCAGGAAGGCTTATGTCTTCGTGCCGCCACAGTAGGCCGGATTCCCATCGATCTGCAACACGACGGGAAGTAGCTTCCAATATCGCCAAGGCTCTGGAGTCGTCTCGAGACCTCGGAACTCTATCTGTCACTTTCACACCAAATGACTCAGTAGAAAAATAATGCTTAACCATCTGATGTAGACTTTCATCTCGATCTTGAATCAAGAAATTGTAGTTCACATTCGAACCTTCCGCCACTCTGCCCGCGAGAACCCAACCCAGTTCCGTTCTCGCAGCATATGGCCCATTAGGCCCTCCTCGAATTACCTTGTCTGACAACGTAATTTGGGCATTGTCCATTCCAATGAGAATCGTGGGTTGTCCAGTCTCACAATGCAGATCCTTGATACCCATCAAGTGTCTGTTCTTTTCAACCACGCTCCTTTTCACTGTCTGGAATGGCAGGGCTCGATCTATGGTCTTCACGTTTTTCAAGAAAAATCTCTTCTTGCCGTCACACGACAAGACTTCCAAGTCGACCGTCATCGACGTCTGTTCAACCGCGGTCGGATGTAGGCCGTCGTACACCAGCGGCTGGGATTTTCCTTTAACTCCCAATCCCTCCGCCATGTCAGAGTTCAGGAGAGTGATTGTGGATCCAGAGTCCAACATAGCATACGTTGAAATTATGCCTTTCGGACCCTTTAGCTTGACAGGAACAATCATGAGCTTCACGTTTCCGGAACTACAATTCTTTCGCGTGGCCACAGTGACCACTTCCGCTTCTGAGCTTGTCTCCGCGCCGGAGCCAGGACTCGCATTCTCGTCCATTCTCTCAGCGTGAAGCAGCGCATGATGAAACTTTCCACATTGCTTCTTGTCGCAATTTCTCTTGGATCTACAGTCTTTGACAGAATGTCCACGCAACAGGCACGCAAAACAGTTTCGGCTTTTCCGAATCCACTTCCACCTGGCCTTGACATCTTCCTCTTTGAATTTTGGGCACTTGGACACCCGGTGTCCAGCCTCGTGGCAGAAATCACAATTCTGCTCGTTGTTTTGTCTAGTGGGTTTTGCTTCGGCTTCTGCAGATGCCACATACACTCGCTCTTTCCCATTGGACCTTCTGTGAGACACACGCTCCTCAGTTCCGGATTTGATACTGCTACTGCTGGCTGACGGATTGTACAGGACACATACCTTTGCACCTTCCTCTTCCAACCAGTCCGACAGATGTACGAGTGAGGGAAAGGCAATCTTCTTTTTCCGAACTCTCTCGCACCACATGTCTCGCCTGAAGTCCGGCAGCTTCTTCACCAGCTCATCGATCAGCTGAGGATTCTGTATGTAGGGCTCACACTTAAATGCGACTGCAGTGGCCGTTAAATTGCGGACACTGTCTACCAACAACAGCATGGCACCACCGTCACCACTTTTGACTGTAGGTATTTTTCTGACTTGACTCAGAATATTATCCAGAATGGCCTTTGGATTTCCGTATCTCTGCTCCAGTACTGACATGATTTTCTTGACGTTGGATGCTGCAACCAGCATAGACTGAACCGTGATCCGCGCGGCTCCTTTGAGGCTCTTCTGGAGTCTCTGTAGATTCTCAACGTCCGTGAGCCCACAGGCTTCGGTTGTCATCGTGTACTGGCTGAAGAATATCGGCCACTCCTCCACTTTCCCGTCAAACACGGGCAGCTCTTGTCTGATGGACTGTCTCGCAAGGAACAAATCCATTTTGTCCTTCTTCGGTGGAGGACCAGAGATTTTCACTCTGTTTCCCTTCGGGGGTGACTTTGGACGACGACCTTGACTGGTGGGCTTCTTGAGCTGCCTCAGCCTCTCCTCTAGCTCCGCTACTGCCTCGTCTTCCTCAGAGTCTGTGGAATCAACTGCAGAGTTCTCACCATCACCCTCGAATGCCTTGTCCTCATCCGAGCCCAAGAACTGTTCATTTTCTTCCTCGAGAACCACCTTTTGCGTCTCGACAATGGCTTTGAGCTCAATCATCTTTTTCTGATTTTTCATTCTCTCCACTTCCTTGTCTTCCCATACAGCCATCGTGCTGTCGACCTTTTTCATCACGTCGGCAATAGCTTTCTTGTTCTCTTCTGTATTCGCATTTGGATTCAAAGGATCCTTGAGGGCGGTGAGCTCTTCCTCCAGTGCCTTCAGGGTTCGGTTGCTCTTTCTCTCGAGAAGCTTAACTTCCTCTCGCAGCAATAAATTTGTTTCCTCAATGGACCGGAGCTCGATCTCCTGCTTCTTTATTGTGGAAGCTGTACTGCTAGGCACGGAAGAAGTCACACTCCTTCCACTGTTCGAGCTGGCAATGGACTCACGGCTGCTACCTGCCGCTTCCTGGACATTCTTCACCGTCCCCACATGTGTGGAGAACTTTCCGAATCCCAGTCTATCCGGAGGTACTCCTTTATTGGATCTCAGGCTCGTCCTGCCTTTCGTGCCGTCAACTCCCTCCATCTCAAATCGTGAATACAAGAAGATTATTAGCAACAATTCCAATCTCAACAGCTGGAACGACTCGTACCTTAAATAGAGCCTGCTATTTAGCGTGCCTGGCTCGAGACACACTTATACAGTGGTTGACTGGCTCAACCCGCCGACGAGATGTAGATATGGGCTGCAAGTAGGCTCCGACTCTGCCTTCCTCCTCCGCTCTCCCCACTTAGGAAATTCAATGAGGGAATATTAGAACGGAACTCCAGTGAATGATAATTGGAACTCTTTCACCTTATATAGGGCCTATTTTTTATCGTGCCCGGCTCGTGACACACGTATACAGTGGTTGACTGGCTCAACCCGCCGACGAGATGTAGATATCGGCAGCAAGCAGACTCCGTCTCTGCTTCCTCCTCGGCTCTCCCCACTTAGGAAATCAATGAGAAAATATTAGAACGGGACTTCGGTGAATGATAACTGGAACTGCTTCACCTTATATAGGGCCTGTTTTTTATCGTGCCCGGCTCGAGACACACGTATACAGTGGTTGACTGGCTCAACCCGCCGACGAGCGTTGACCGCGGATGCTTCTTCGACCAAATGCCTGAGAATCCGCCACCCCTCGTTCCTGAACCCAGTGGCTCTTTGAGGGACCGTCGATGTCAAGTCGGTGATTTGCTGTGCTTTCTTTGCACTGCTACCAAGGGGGTATCCAAAATACACGAGTATTAGCCAATGTTTTGTACAGTAAATAACCGGAACGTTTTCACCTGCTGTAGAGCCTTAGTTTTATCGTGCCCGGCTCCAGACACCAGTATACAGTGGTTGACTGGCTCAACCCGCCGACGACTGAAGTAGACCACGAACACGACCAAATATCGGGTAGTCTCACGCCTCAGAAGCCGCCTCAATGAACTTGTCTCCACGTACTGTTCGATCCGGTTCGAAGGACCATGTAATTGGGGCTTAACGTCCGGTTGCCGGTGGATCCTGGATCCTAACTGTACTGACTTTCAACTGTCTAACTAGCTACGCATTCGCAAGCCAAATAAAGAGTCGTAAATTCTTATTTGCCGAATAGTTTAATGTAGAAAGTAATCGAATAATTGAAAGTATAATAATAATGTGTATTTGGATAAAATATGTGTATCTATGCAAGTGACTTAATTGCAAAAATAGTTAATTTAAAATAGAGCTAAAAAAGGGGAGTCACGCCTCCTCCAACTCTCGATCTGATCTTATTCTCTGTTGAATTTCCCCGACAATCGAGTAAACTCTCAGGCGACTGCACTCAGTCCAATTTCTATGGTTTGCTCGACAACAAACCCCAACTTTTTAAGGTCGTGTTGAATGACAGATTGTAAGTGCGGATTTGAAAATCGATAATTGTAAATAGAGCTTAATGTCGATATTCGAAATTTAATTGAAAATAAAAAACAAATTCAGTGGAACTTCATCTGGGACTAATTAGCACTTGCAATTTTCATATTGATGAGCCGTGCTCGTTGCTCGGGTTCAACCGGTATCTTGCCATTATCTTGCCAATTAACAAGTTCTTCTGTATTACCAGCCTACTGCTAGCTAATGGAGACATCACACAAACTGGCAAATCGGCTAACTTCTGTCAAGCATGGTCTATGAGGACGACAATACGACGTTGGAAAGACTAAAACATCTTGAATTCAGGCCGGTCCATGAAAACAAGCATTGGTTATTAATAATATGTTTAATTTTAGTCTAAGAATTACAAAAACATACTTATTCTTGAAACTCAAAGTTATACACCACGACGATATGTTCGTTTTATACATTAGAGTTTAGAGTGCAGTTCACGACGGTAAACTTTGTGTTGAGTAGTTTTCAGGTAACTTACTTTATTACCAATGTGCATTATTAAGTTCATAATATACTGTGGAGAAGCATTACATCTGACCTTGACGCGTCGCATTATAAATATAGCTAGGGGTAGTTATAATACTAAGCTACAGTAGCAGTTAGCAGTAGTGAACTGCATTTATCGAGTCTTTACACAAAACAGCTCGCTATATTATATCACACACAACATTGGATAATGTTTCGCATTTGCATTTTTCGTACTCTTCAAGAACAACGATCTTCTTATGAGATCGAAGAAGAGGCAGTGTCTAGCGGTTTTGGTTTAGGTTATTTGTGTGTTGTTGGCTAGAGGTCGACAACTTAATTTTCAAGGTTTTCTTAAGGAAAACTGGCTCAATAATTCCTTTTAGCTGAATTTTACGATGATATTATGCGGTTTTATTGTAAACTGGATTCATTCACCAATTGATAATTTGATTTATCCGAGACCGTATCAAACTGATAGATAATTTCTTTCTGAGCTCGACATGAGCTGTATATATGCTCTTATTTCGATTGTATAAATTCACATTAATTTGCTGAATATGATATTGAGCTACATTGGCGCTTTCATCTTTGTGGCGGTGATAGTGCTATGCAGTTATGGAAAACGTCCGAAAAGATATCCACCAGGTCAGTATAGTAGAATCATAATAGTTTGGGACTCGTAAATTTACAAATTTTAAGATCAACTAAACCATTCGTTGAAATTTTATGGAATGATTCACTGTTTAGGCCCCATGGGAATTCCTATTCTCGGAAATCTCCTATCAATAGGAGATAAAATGCATCTTGCTTTCCAGCGATATGCCAAAATTTATGGTCCTATCTTCAGTGTCCGATTGGCGAATGAGGAGTTGGTGTTCATAAACAATGTTACCCACCTAATTTTTTAATATACTGGCATTCATTTCCACTAATAAATATAGGGCAATTGTACTTCACGGCGCAAAACTGATTAGGCAAGCTTTTAACACTATACGTCCGACAAGAAGTGGAACACTGGGATATTTCAGTGGAAGGGGCAATTGACCAAGTCTGTGAAGACCTAAACTTCTACCGCGAGGAAGATATTCGCGAAGCCATCGACAAATTGTTCGACGACAAGAGTCTATGGTTTGACTGCCACTTGAGGAGATTCCGTAAGAAAAAACATATACAACTTACCATTCGTGACCTCATCACTGGGGTCAATGCATGCATGGAAGCTGACGATCCAGTGAAATTCGCAACTACCGATCGGAATTTCCCAGCATTTAAGTACAAGGGACCTACTGCAAACAAATCCACCTGCACCGAGTACGTGGGTCCTGGAGAAGATAAGTCCACCATCACCGAGTATAAGGGTCCTGGAGAAGATAAGTCCACCATCACCGACCAAGACCCGGAGAGCATTCACCTCGATAATGTGTATCCAACCTTCCGAGACGACCAGATTATTATGGGAAGAGACTTATCTGGAATCATCCATGAGCTGAAGGTTATCAAGACTCTGTGTGGAATGGAGAAAAAGGCAACCGTCCACAAAACCACTCACAGAACTGCCTCGCGACCCTCATATGCACATGTATTAAAAGTGCAGCCACAACAGGAAATTCCCCATATACCTGGATATTCACAGCCGAGCACAAGCCTATATGAGACTCCATGGACAACCGTGACCAAAAATGAGGGACGTCGACATAGTCGAGCAACAATCGGGTCATCCAACTCTGCCCTTCTCACTGCTGCTGATACGAGACCCCAATCCATTTTTGCTACACGCCTCTCTGCTGATACCACCGAAGAAAACTTGAAGAACTACCTGAAATCTAAGCACTTCGATGCCATAAAAGTCGAGAAGCTCCAAACGAGGTATCAATCCTACTCATCGTTCCATTTGGAAATTGACAGCACATCGTTATCTGACATCTTAGATCCCAGCGTCTGGCCGACGAAAGTTTTAGTACGAAAGTACTATAACGCTAGACAACCTGTATCTAATAATGTACTGTATACTGTATATTGTAAATGATAATCGACTGTGATTTGTGATAATAATTAGGAAAATTAAATTAGAAATAGAATAAGCTTATGGATTCCAATTCGTGAGTGTAAATGTTTAGGCCTTTGTTGTCACTAGGGGGAGACCAGCGATCGAAGGATTGTTGTATACCTAGCCAAACAACTGAATAAATTCAAAATCGTCGTCGGCACCACAGGAACAATTCTGCAATAGCAAAGATATACAATTGCCATTATTCAAAGCATAAAGGCCCCTTAATGGCCTTTGAAACGGATTATTACTGACGCTCCGCTAGTCCCGCACCCTCTAAGCATCCTATGTTGGGGGCCCCCGGCTGCTTATTTACAAACCCTACATTGCAGGTGCAACAGGGGCGGAGTTCCCAAAATTCAGCATCACAGAAACAGAAATCTAACGATGAATTGGTTAGGTTAGGTTTTCCTAAATCGCCGATTTCCTGGATTCAAGGGAGGTGTGGTTTAAGTTCATCAGGGTGTTCTGCTATTGGCTGAATTTTGGGAACTCCGCCCCCTGTTGCACCTGCAATGTAGGGTTTGTAAATATGCCCCCCGACTTCGCCGGCCCCAAACAAGCCGGATGCCTGTCGGGTGCTCCAAAAGTCTAGATGACATATCCACGTCTGCCACGGGTTAGTACATAGAGGGCTTTATCCCATGGCTCATCTTAATCTGGAACTAATACCAACATTGAACACTTTGCACCTGGTCCAGGGGTCAAACTAAGGGTCACTGTCAGGTGCGGTTTGCTATACCAGATCAGAAACTACCCAGAACATGATTTTACAGGAATAAAAAAAATGAATTTGAATTTTTTACCCAACTTTGACCCGGGGTCAAAGTTTTCGAGATCAGGGGTCAATGAAATTTCATTTTTAAGATCCTTGAAAAATTAGCTAAATTTTAAGCTATCAGTCATCACTGTACGTTGCTTCGTTTAAGAGGAGATAGTGAACAACTATTCAAAGTGAGATTCTCCATGCACTCATGTATGTAGAATACATAACCACATACAAATTACAATTTTATGTAAGTAGATGCTCTCATAATTGTTAAATTTATTAGCGTTGTTGAAGACGGCAAAGTTCAACAAACCAGTCAATCCTCATAGCTCGTTGCGTTTTTGTGTTGCGAGGGTTGATGCGTGATTCATAGGAAATGACTAGAGTGGG
>JAQFYT010003408.1:0-10796 GCA_034694925.1 Ceratophysella denticulata | reverse complement strand
ATGAAAATTTTGTCTGTAAAACCTCTTCTCTTGATTAGCCTACGGGCATGTCAAATAAACTGATGATGATGATGATACTCTTTTGCGCGAACGAACACGCAATTGAAGTCAGGTCTAAAGCAACCCAATGACTGAAATTATGTGAAGGAATGTGAAATGAAATGTACTTAATAAATTAACTTCAAAGTATAAATATTATTTCGTAATATATCCAAAGTCACAGTATTACCAAAACAAAGCTAAACGTAATACAAAAAGTTCATCCGGTGGTGTTTAGTTCTTACTCTTACCTATCCGGTAAAATTCCAAACCTCACTTTTAGTCAATTTCAATTATGTCAGACTCAGACGGTTTCGACTTAGCTGTCGTTGTCGCTGGCAGGGAGGATGAACTGGCTCCGATGGTTTGCGTGGCTGGCTGTTGTTGTGGCGAGATATATCTCCGGATTGTTTTCTGGAGCACGTCAGTCCGATATTTCTCACGGAAAGTTGAAGTTTGACGGGGAACTGCACTTGGTACTTCAGCACCCAGGCCAGCACGTCCGTGGCGTACTTGAAACTTAACCTATTGGTAAAAGATATGAACGAAAATAATAAAAATATTAACCATAATACTGATCTATGTTCAATTTCTTTATGTACTTGATATGAACAACCGCAGTTAGAAGTTAGAATATCGACTCAGGCGCCTAATCGCAAATCGCAACTCAAATAATCTCTGACTCTCTGTAAAATTCAACTTTAAACTTCAAATATTGTTGATACTTGAAACTTGAATATATTTATGTAGGTACTATTAAATAAGCGGTTGGATCTAAAGTAAAGAAAACTTACCGGTTCACGAATACCATCTTTTGTTTGGCCTAGTGAATCTCCGCTTGACCAACCCATCTTAGACATCATTTTGAAGCCTTTATTATCTTCCGTAATTGCTCTTTGATTAAAAGTGGAAATTAGAAATATTAGAGAAATATTTCATTAAAATCTCATTCATCTGTTGCTGCGTCACGGAATGACAAGCAATATTTTAGCTAAAACTACTAGTATTAAGAGAGTCAATAAAATAAACACATGAGACTTACTCGTGTATCGAGGCAACTTCAGTCTTCTCGTAAGGATTATCAGATCCATGGGTCCGTCGACGTTCTCCCGCTCGATCTTGGTATTCCAAAGAATTGGGCATCCTGCTGGTTTGATTTCCTTGAATACCATATTTTCTCCTCAGTTTTTTCAATTCCTTTTTTCGTTTAGCTTCTGTGTGGTTGTTGCCAGTCCTAGCTGGAATCAGTTTCCATTTATTTAATTACTGTTTTATTCTACCATTTACATTAACACGAATTACAGTATACATTATACAAATACCAATACACGAGCGGTACATAAATATTATGGGCTAATTCAAAAGCATTAAAATCGAATAGGTATGTATTTCTTGCAGCTTACCGTACATTGGCTCTTTAACGACTATTAATCCTGGTTCACAGTGACCACATGTGAGTTGCCCTGGATGAATATGCAGTAGCATCCTGGTCCCGCCAACCTAAAATATGCATGAGCATCAAGTTTCAGGTTAGTATAAAATAAAGCGATAGGCGGATCTAACAAAAAAATGATCGGATAATTTAGCTGAAGATTAATCAAAAATATTAGCTTAATTGCGATGAATGATTACAAACTAGGCCTTGCCCTCAAAATGCTTCCGTGTGAAATAGCACTGGGGTCACTGTAAATTAATGGCGGAGAGAGACGATGTCCGTTCAGATAAGTTCCGTTCATACTTGCTAAGTCGGATATTAAATAGCATTTTTGTGGGGGGTTGTTAGTTGAATCTTGATTATCCGTTTCAGTAATGGTAATTTCTTCGAAATCATACGTGATCTTTGCGTGATTCTGAAATTACGTTAGTTAATGTTAATACACACTGCCAATGCGTTGTGAGGCGGGCGGCAAAACTCAACTCGCTTCCATTTTGACAGAATAAATTAATAACAATAACTCGAAGAGTCTAAAGTCTAAACCTACCTTACTTATCATAGGGTCCGGAATTAGAATAGAATGATCAGACCCTTCACGACCAATTGTACCTCCAGTACATGTTACTAGAAAAAGAAAACCCTTCTTCAGTTCAGGAAGAGTTGACTCAAGCACAATAGCACGAATACAAGGCGCATGTTCACTAGTAGCGGACGTGCTGACAGCATCGGCATCCCAGTCCTCTTCTTCATCATCATCTAAGACAACTGTTCCGTGTGAAGCGTCAGAGTCGGATGCCGAGTCTTGTTCAATAATACTTACACTGCTTGAGCTACTCAGCTCTCCGTCTTCAATGTCGGCATCAGGAGGTCCCTTGATTTTAAAATTAACTTTGTCTGAAGATTTGGCTTCGTTTTCGCTCTTAACTTCTTCAGATTTGGGTTTAGAGACTACATCGCCCAATGCTTTTTCATTAAGCTTTTTCGATCGCTTTTTGGGCTTGCTTGATTCGAGTGGTGGGAGTTGGGAATCGAATACATACTGTTGAGTTTCTGGGTCAATTGTATAGTATGTTCTAGTATGCCCATTGTAATACAAACTTCGGCTCTAAAAATTCAGAACAAAAATTAAATCACTATCTGTACATCGACTAATAAAAACATACATCGTTAAAATTGTACGATAGCAAAACTCTGAACGACTGCTTACAGAGTCATAGTATAAACCACTTGTTTGGTCGTAGTACAGGCCAGAATTTTCATCGTAAACGAAACCTGACTGAGCAATCGTCTTTTCCGCAGTTGCTTTAACCATTTCAGCTATGGACAGGCTGGATTCCTGATTTGCACGGGAGGATGTCCAATCGGGCTCTGTACTAGCAGTTGTGGCTTTACTCTTCTCACTGCTCAATGCTAATTTGAGGTCCTGGACCTACAATAATACATCACTTATTATTAGCCATTTTCCCAGGATATATACTTTACAATTTACAATATGGAATATGACATACAATTAAATTATACCTGTATCCTTTCCACAACCGTACCTGTGATATGAGATCTTGAATCATTGCTTCATGCTTTGTTATTCTGTCACTTTGAATGTCAATTTGAGCTTGCATAAGGGAAATAATCTCATCCCTCCCGTCGTGATCCGAAGCCGCCGCCGCCGAAGCTACCGCTTCATGCGGACTTACGGTGGATAGTACTGATGCCGAGGCATCGCTTTCGGGGCGTTGCACATTCACTTGTGCGGTATTTTGCGGCAAATCTATACCAACTGGGACCGTGGCGTCCCCGTCCCCGTCCTCCATAGTCAATTATATAATACGTAATATAAAACAAACTTCAACTGCTGTCGACGACCGTTGACTGTTGAGTTTCAACGGCACTGAGCAGGCGATCGAGCTTGTCGTGTATCCTTCCTCGTGGTTCTAGATCTCGTATGAGTATGGGAGTATAGTACATATGTAGGTACCATCACTGATGACTGATAACCTAAAAATACGAAAGATTATTTTTACAATTAGTCATTTTCGGGTGCTGAGTGGTCCTCAAGCAATCCCAAATGATAATTCATACATCGAAACGTGTCTATCTATGTGGGAGTAAATTAAGGTAACACACACAGGTATCGAATTTTTTTAATTCGGGTTAGGTTCGGTTAGATTTACTCAAGTCACAAGTGCCCGAAGGGAATGCAGAAGAAAACTAACTTAACCTGACCTAAGAAAACTTCTCCGCGAACTTCTCGTGGCTTGTACTTAACTTAAGGTTAGAGAATATCATGGAGAATAGCTACTATGTACTACCTGGCACTTTCGCGGGGTTGCATTTTCTAACTTAACCCGTTTACTTCATTTGTCATTCGTAGTTGGGGAGTTGAATGACAAAAAATAATGAGTTAATCTTTACAGTCAACGGTGCGATGTACTGTTGACTATTATGTAGGGTATAGGTATAGGGTATAGGTACTTATACTTACAGGTTACAAAATATTTTCTGTCTGTGCTCCGTAGTCCTGTTTAATTATTAGTGTTCGGTATTGGTTGTCGAATAAAAATAACGTCGTCAGTCACACCCCAGATTTTGTTCACTTTGCACTTTGCATTGCAGAGGTTTTTACGAATTCTTAATTTCTGCGCCAGGAGTTCAAATGTCTCTTCGCACTGTATAAGTATAATGTACAGTAGATGGGGCTGGGAATCTATCGCTATGTTAAGCCAAGCTATAGGCTGGCGTTTACGATTTTTAAATCATGCAACAATTAATTATACAAATGTATTCATCTACCTACAATCAGAAGAGCTGGGAAAGATACATATTTTATCTTCGAGATTTTTTCCGCGGAAGATACAATCTCATAGTTTATCTGGCCTACCTCTGCTTATGTGTGTATTTGATTAGTACTTATGTGCCTCCCAATAGTCCAGTAGCTCGAGTTCGATGCTTTTGATTTCGTAATAATCAAGACAAGACGTCAAAGCCAAAACGTATGTTGGGCGTTGGGCCCTGGAATCTGGAATATCAGTCTTTTATTAATTCAGGTTATGTTTGGTTGATTTCCTTAAAAATGTCCTTATCCTTTGCGCGAGGTATTCCTAACCTAAAATAAAGATCATGAATGACTGACTACACGCCCAATCTGTCCATAAAAAACACGACACGGCGAATGTGTCAGCTTTCGTGAAATTTTCATTTGACTCTTCTATTGTTGTTCTGACTTTGCCCCACCATACCAGGGTCTCACAGTGTACTATTGTATGTGCGTGAGGTGCATTCAAATCCGAATTTGCGTTGACTCGTTTGCTATTGCGTACTAAGTTAATGAAATCACTACCTTACGTATTAAACACACGTCATCAAAGATATTCCAGACAAAACCGCAAAAACACTATTTCACGATGTTTTAATTAAACATAATTAAATGTAGGCCAATCTCAAAATAATAATGTTAAACTGTAAGTAATATGAAACAATAACTTAACCCGCTGTGAAGCCATTCGTAGAACCGTAACGACTTCAAATATGTAGCGAATTAGTGATTAGCGGTTTTTGCCTGACACACAAAGGTCCTTAGCCTATACTGTACAATGCGGCACTTGGTGTAATGTTTCTTATAATGTCACATATAGTTGTGGTAGAATTCATGATGCTTTAAATAAATTAATAATAAAGATACAACCTCAAAGGCAAATCTATTTGAAATGCAGTACAAGTATATCAATGCGATATGATGTCTTTATTCTGCAGTCCAATAATTTTAAGCTGAGGTACATTCAAAAGTAAAGACTCGTAGGAGTTACTTATAAATAGTACATAGTTTTTCGAGTTGAAAGCTAAAAGGATAAACACGAGTAAAATACAATTGACACTTAATATGTACTGATTCATTAACACACACGTTTAAATTATAAACATTGAGTTGGACATTAAATTCACATTTATTTTGAATATGAATAATTACATTTGGCACTCAATACTGCAACTAATATGCAGAACACAGAATTTACACTAATACCCAAAGATCCCCTGATTTGTTTACTTGGCATTACTTTCCTCTTTCTTCCTGATATAAGCCTCAACCTGTCCTGCAGATTGAATCCCCTGTCTGTCCAATTCTTTCCAAAACTCGTAGTTATATTTCATGTTGTCAATCACGACTGGTACATCCAAGAAAGCTATATAAAACACAGAAAGCAATCATGAATATTAGACAAGAAACATGATTATCTGCAGAAGGGTACATTGATTACTTTTTGTGTTCTAGTCTTCCAGCCTTTCTAAGGCTTTGGTACAGTTCATTTTACTCACAAAGAAAACTAACCTTTTGCTGGTTATCGCATATCATGCTTTAAAGTTGAGGTTTTATGAGTTTTGAACAGTTATGAATTTTAATTATGAAGTTTACGAATGAACAAGGAGAGAGTATGCCGCAGAGCTCTTGATTTAATTTTTGATGAGTTGATGCTATATTTACCATCCCATGCTTCAAACATATCGGCTACGAAATAGTCGACAAAGCCGGTCTGTGACTTCGGAATGGAGCAAGTGTCTCTCTCGAACATGGGCATGACGGGCGGGAGTCCGCGTAAGATCTCTTCGTCAGTCTGCCGGAAGTACTCCTCAGCAATTCTCTTGGCCCACTCCACACATAATTTGAGTGGTCGAGTGGGATTGGCCACATCTGCACACTTGATCAGCATTCTTTTGATGAGAACTACATTGTCCGGCGTGAGGAGGGTCGAGATGTCGGGCTCAGTTGGCGTGGTGGCCAGCGGTGATGGATTGCTCCCACTCGTGCCCGGGATCATACTACTTGTAGCCCCAGATGAACTCGGAGCCCCCACCCCAGCCGAGGCATAGGTCGCCTCCTCCTTGTTCAGCAACGGCTTCGTGAACACATTCACGAACTTGGATAGATGCTCGAAATGCTTGGTCATCTCCGTGGCCAGAACCATGTCAATGAGACTCCGCCGAACGGACTTGTACGTCTCCGTGTCAAGCCCCTTAAAAATATTCACTCTCGGATCACTCAGCGTCAGCTTGAATGCGAAAGCGGCGTGGTGAGATTCCAAAATAGAGACGTCATTGTAGAGCAGGGAAAGCTCGTTACCGGAATTGGTCAGATAGCCACTGTGGAAAGAGATAATATCGTTGTGGTTGAGTCAACGGTGTTAAATTGGAATTCGGAATTAGGTGTGTTCGCGTAATATATGAGTGCCTAAACCATAGAAAACCAGCAATGCCTGAATTATGCTCGATTCTAAATTTCACTTATTTTATTCATGCTATATGGGCAGTACAGTACGTACCAAATAGTTTAATCTATATCTGAACCATCGCTCCTTGTCTCGATTGCATTGTATATGTCCAAAGTCTAAATTGAAAACTTTCATGCCTTTAATAGAAGTAGTCATAGTAGTTAGTTTGAAACAAAAGAATGTGGGTCGCATAGTCTATAGTATTTGAGTGGAATCGTTTGAATGACTTCTGTATTATTCATTCCCGTATGGTAGTTTTGTCTTGCGGTTCTCCAATATAGACCTCACACTTTCCCTATTTCTCTTATGCTGAGGATTTCGTCAGATGAGAACAAACACGGAAGTGGGAATGAAAACGTAAAAGTTGGGTTCGAAAACTTTCTTTTGTTTTCTTCGAGCAGAGAAAGTTGAAGTAGGCTTCTGGGAGGCTTACATTTAAGGGCCAATACCTTGGGGAAAACTCACAGAAAGTCTGGATGCTTCGCCTGTCAACACTACTCCGACTAAGACTATATTATGTAGCTACATAGCTACAACATAGGTAGATGGTTTTGGGTTTATGGTAAGATTTTAGTCTTGATCCTCAACTGCCGATAGTCAGACGTCAAGACAGGAGAAATACACTAACCTGGTTTTGCCCGGATGATCCACGTCGTGGACCACAGCCGCAATCAGGCTCACGACCTCATCCAGAGGTTCAAGAAATGTCTTAAGCCTTTCTGTTGACATAAAGTAAGCTGTAGCCTGGAAGGGCAGGAGAAAATTTATTAGACCTCCGACAAGTTGCGTGGCGAATGTTTCGTACCCTTTTGTCATGATCATGACTGAAGGACCTCTTCATAATGGTGTTATGAAATTATCAGATATTTTCCAAATCCAAACTCGTGAACTAGTAGGTAGGCGTTACAAGGCCAGAAAGTCGTGTTTTGTGATTGGATTAGGTTTCAATTTCGCTATTTTGCGAATTCTGGTATGCAGTAACTTGATTTCGAGCCAGCTTAGACCGCGTATTAAAACAATACCCAAAGTCCAACGCGCATTTTCTCCGCTTCATCCTCACTTGTACCTATTCAAAATACGGCCGAATTAACTCGCTCAGTATCGATGGTCACAAGGAGCATAATCGGTTCCCGATACAAAGTGCATAACTATGTCAAAACTCGAGTTTCCGTTGTTTATGACACAATTACGGAGCGTGTTTACATTTTAAAGACAGTATTATAAATTGTAAATATTATTGTGAATCCTAAGCTACTCTATGTATAAAATAAATTGGCTTTACGAGGGATGCCAGAGGACAAATTATTCTAATTGGATTAAATAACAAGTTTAAAGCTCGAAAGCTGCATTTTGCTGCTAATACATAATACAAACCCATAACATTCCCAGCTTAGCATTTTAGGAATAAAGTAGGAATTTCTCCAATGTTGTGGGGATCACAGCTCGTTATCAGATCAATAAAAACAAAATACACGCTTTGAGCAAAAATCTCGTGTTCAAGGACAGATACAAAAAGTTGTTTCGTTAATTTGACATGAGCCAAATTCAGTAAAATAGTAGGTAATAAATAGGTCTCTGTATTTCTCTGTAATCCTTACAGGCACGTTGAAGGAAAAAGCTATGTGGTATTCGAAATAATGAAAGCGTGGGTAGGTATACATTTTAGAGGTCTAGTGAAATTCGAGAATAATTGGACTCAGACTGGATCTGTTCGTGTTCTGGTAATTAAGGTGGGTCGAGAAAGTATGAATTTAACTATGTATACTTAACAATTCTCACAAAGTTTAAGTCTAATTGAATCTGGATTACGTAATATCAAGGTACAGCGTCTACGATCAAGTTCTCTTTTGATTGAAAGTTGGAATTTGAAAGGCACGGAGCCTTTTTAGGCAGCGAAGTGAAAAGTAGGAAACAAGTAAAGTTTAATGAGGTTTGCGGAGAAAGTGAGAAATAAAAAGTATGTACGCGGTTTTGGTTGGAAAACGGTGAAATACTCTTCACACTATATTTTATACGAAAATGTAAAGAACTTGGTATGTTCAGTAATGTTCAGTGCAGCAATGATTCCAAACCGCGCACTGCGCGGTGCTAATTATGTATGCGCACTCGGGATCTTGACGGCTTTTCCTAACATAACCTTAACCTTCCTTTATAATACAGTTAAGTAAGGAAAAACGTACGTGACCCCATCCGAGAAACGCAACATCAGCAAAAAATATGCATGTATTTGCGAAACTTGTGGTCACTTCCTTGGTTGGCCGTCGAAAAAATGAAGTGCCTGGTGTGTCATCGGGAGATGTGTATTACTAATCTGCTGAACCCTTGCAATACTTGCTTGACAAGGAATTAAGATGAAAGTTTCTATGCTGAGCTCATGTATGTAGAAGTTAGAGGCTTCTAACTTACTTGAAGAACATCGGCGGCATGAGTAGAATTGTGATATGTATTGGATGAGTGGTAATTTGCCTCGATGAGGGTGAGCCAATTTCTCAGCGTCGTCTCATCAGTATTCAGAGTCTGGGCCACACCGAATCTTGAGAAGATTGCCATGCCCGTCCAAACCAGGGGTCTGTGTCATTCATATGGAAATTAAGAGTTTACGTAAATTCATCCCCACTCCCGACTCCACGTGTCTCCACACCCATCAACGGATTAAGAAACTACGTCGACAAAACGACCTCCAGTTTATGAATCCACACATTGTTCGTTAAGCATAGGCCTCTGAGAACTAAAAACCGATGTATCACGAAGGCAAGATTTACTCTACGTTATTCCATCTTTACGTGTATTTAAAGAAAAACCATTTTGACCTGAAATCGGAGTTATTAAAATTACCAGAGAAAAAATTGATTGAAAAGTTGTACACTCCAACCCGGCTTTAACAGACTTACACTGTATCAATTGTATGCATAATCATGAGTTGGAAAATACGTGGTGGTGACCAAGGGAGTGCAGGATTTCCCATCGGTCAATTTAATTTCAATATATTTTCCAGGTGTGCTGTGCAGCGAAGGAGGGGAAATTGTATAATTTAATATCTCTCACCGTTTCTCTGTAATTTCCTCGAGAAGAAGAACATCAAAGTCCCATCTCGCCTCAGTTTCGAGGAGCCTCTGGAGTCGAGACGGGGCTTCAGCAATGTCAGGAAGTGAAGGGCGCGGGGCGAGTCTGGCGGCTGTGTTCTCATTAGATGACCGTCTTCCGGTGATAGACGCGGGCTTGGGTCCTTGCTGAATAAGCAATGAATTAGATGTACATAATGGAGTTAGAGCGTGAGGAGGAAGTGGGCTAAACTCAATTAAGGAGTCCGGCGGCGCGGGGAGGACGGGCGTTTTCCTAATGAGCCCGACCCCAAGACCAACTTACCGAGAGAAGAGCTCCAAGGAGATCCGTCGTGAGCGGATCATCACTCCGAACCCGGTTTCCATCGAAAAACTGAGGTGAGTAGATCTCAGTGGTCCGGAGAATCTCCAAAACTTTCTCGAGAGCTTGGGCGATATAGATTGGGCAGCTCTGCTGAGCGGCAGCAATAATGTTGATGACTTTGGTGATAGGGGCCTCAATGGTGAGGGAATGAAGTTTGGCTAAACTTTGTCTCCGTAGAATTGAGCCTGGTTCCACCCCATCAGCAGAAGTATTATCGGGTCGGGTGGAAATATGAGCGTGGTCATCAGTTGGATTTGTTCCAGTCCCAGGACATGCAGAGAGAGGCAGAGAAGGAGTTCATGGGTTGGAAAGTTAGACAAGGATCAGAGGGAAAGGGCAAAAATGCGGAGTCAAAGAAACGGACAAGAAGGGGAAGGTAGGAAGAGGCAAAGAGAAAAAATCTCATGAGACTTCATAATAATTGTTTTAGAACTTGAAAACTAGTCCTTCGTTTGCGGTTCATGCGGCTTACACGCGAACCTTGAAATTGCAACCTGCGCGCAATGACTCTGAAGTCCTCTGAAGGTAGGAACATGGAACATGGACCTCGTTATATTGAAACTAGCTGGTAGCCCGTCCTACGGACGGGATGACTATCTCTCATTTGCGTGACTTCACTCGTCCCTTTCCTTAAT
>JAQFYT010003407.1:0-10796 GCA_034694925.1 Ceratophysella denticulata | reverse complement strand
ACGGTAGGGCAGCTTATAGTTGAGCAACAGTGTGCTATCTATGCGGCTAATAGCCGCAACGTGAGGAAGACCCTTAATAAAGAAATCCGTGAGGAAAATTATCTAATTTATGAGCTCTGGCAATCTACATAAAAAATGAATTAGTGAGTCATGAAAGTAAAGATACACGCGTATTAATTAGAGCCCGTGCACGCATTTTGGAAGTTTCTGTTTTAAAGGAGTAATAAGTAAGGAAGTAGCAAAGTCTTGTACAAATTGGCTATAAATCCGTTTTTGGTCTAACAATGCAGGTAGGAGGTAATTATAAAAATTTGTATGGGGTAACCTTGTGTTACAGGAATTAGTAGACAGGTTTTATGTAATACTGTATTTAGAGCGTAGTATAATATTGGGCTAAAGGCATGTCACGGCTCTTAATGTCCGCTTTTGTGGCCCAAACTCTTAAACCTCTCTCATTCTGATCGATTCCGCAATCAAGGCCGACCGTCGTCGTAGCAAAAGCTATAGTACGGGCCAGCTTGAATTTTTATCTCTCAAAACGTGGAAAGAACATTATTCTACACAATAGAATGTTTGAGTCCTCGATTCCATAATTAACTCAAATTAAGAGAATACAGGAGATTGGCGAGTGCCGTTCTGTACAAGGTACAAGTACTAAACAAGACAGGTGTAACAATACAACCCCACAACTCAGATTGAGGGGTTCAGCACGGAGTAAAACAAAGTGTATGATGATTTCCTTATTTGTGAATCATTCACAAATTAGACAAGGAATTTACTTATGAGCACTGCATTTCAGAATCAAATCAAATCAAACCCTAACCACCACCATCATTCTGTATTATGTTTATAGAAAAATACTCTGAGTCTATTGCCTGACGGCAGTCTATAACCGTTTCAATTTTTAATCGTGACTCTAAAGTTGCAGAATTGAGCTGATTTGATTAACCGACTTACTTACGTAAAAATAAAAGGATTACAAAAATATCGAGTTGTGAAATAAGATCCATCTTCAATGAGATTTTCAAGCATTGTTTTATCGAACTAATTTAGGAACTATGAAAGGCACTCATAAAGTTTATATTGCATGTTCGGTCATTTTAGTATGGTCTTATGAACTTTAAACCAATTCTGATCTTATTCAAATATCGATTACTTGAAACAGGTTATTTATTTCAATGGACGTTTTCCGTTTTTGTCGAGGCGGTACAAATGTATATTCATCGTACCGGTTCGTTTTAGGGCGTTGTTCAGTAGTTCTTGCCTTATGGCCGCTAAGTGTATGGAAAGTTATAAATAAGAAATAAATACAAATAAATATTTGCAATATTGTTTCTAGACCAAACTTTCCAAAGCTATTTCCAATGTTATTAGATAAGACCCATAATAACCATAAACGGCGACCTCAACGACAAACGAACCGGTTTAAATATATTTTCCAAATGCCGCAATATGTACACATTTAGATTGTTTAATACGTAAGCTTTCTTTATTGCCCTAAAGTTGGTCACAATTTTGTAATTTTAGATTTGATTTCTGGTATATGTAAGGATGGACGATGAACAGTCGCTGCCACGGCAGAGGTCAACACATAAGCCTCTCCTGGGCTAACAAATCAAGCCAAACTTTATCATGTAAAATTACGAAAAATGCTTAGTTTTGTCTACTAGGATGTTGGTTGATGTTGTTGAGAGGCGTGTTTTCTTGTAGATATCTGTAATTGTGCGTGTGAATTGTGAAGTCTGCCTACAGAAACTAGTTCAGGTTCATAAGATAATTATCCCAATACACATCCTATTAAAACAATTGATCATAATTATATTGGGACCGACACCCTGCCACACTGCCACGCGACATTAGGAATACTACTACAATATGCAACAAATGCCAAGTCAGCGTGCATCCGCGAATGAAAGTAAAATTTCTGTGATTGTTTTTTTTATACATTGTACACTAATAAATCTAGGTTACCCTTTGCTTATTAGTGGTGGAATGTAGTTCAATTTTTATAAGAATACCGGACTTTGATACGTGATATTTGAAGTTCGCAAATTTTTTGCAATTTGATTAAAGAGAAATGCAAGTTGCTATCTTGACTGGTAGAAAAAAATACTTGACTTTTAAAAGTGCAGTTTGCGTGAATGAAGCTGTATACAATTATTGGAAATTGGAAAGTAATTACTTTGCTTGCGTAAAGTTGAACTTGTACCATTGAACTGAAATAGATTCATTTCGTAAATACTCCCAACGCAATAAAACTTCTTATGCAATAAAAAGAATTGAATTATCTATAACGAATTTCTGGGGTGTAATTACATTTTATTTGTGAATAATTTGGCAAGCCTTGGATTTGGAAGTGGTAGAGTGGTCAATTTAATTTGCAACTTTCCTCTATTCTTAGTAAAAGAATTATTTTTTTTTCAATTTTCTATGAGCCTATGACTTATGACTTATGACTAAGCTACGGATTTGAGTATATTACACGCCCCAAAGTCAGTCACTCGGTCACTCGCTGCGTAGCACGTGAATGGTAATGTAAGATTCGTACGCACTTATCAGATTAGGCATTATAAAGCCATAAGCTTAGAATTCATAGTAAGATATAGTACAAGATAGGCTAAATAAAAGTACATGTCCTCCAATTATTATTTAAAAGTAAATTATAATTAAGAATAACATTAGAAAATGACGGATTCTAAGTACTCAGCCAAAAAGCGACCCGAATTAAACTATGTATAATGTACATATAGTAATCCTATTTGGTTGGGAAAAGAAGTGATCCAGTTAGTTATAATAAACAAGTTCAACTTTCACTCTCTTTTTTGCGTTCCTCCTACGTGCTAGAGGACGTGATATTGGTATTTTTCAACGCCGTGTATTGCATATAAATATATCGATATCCTTTCAACATTTAACATTCTGGGATTCTGATTCTGCACTGTAAACTGGTCTGATTCTGACAGAATAACAGAATGCCTTGCGGCGAATAGGATCAAAGTTTAAGTATATTTCTTTTATCACCACATTGTTGGGATTTACGACTTTACAACACTGGTACGACACACGTGTTGTTAGTATGTATTTGTTGGACTTTAGGATTTTTTTTTGCACGTTTACCCCATAAAGAGAAAAACAATAAGCTCGTACATCACTCACAAAGTGCAGCGAGAGTTGCAAGTCGTTAGTCGTTGGTTGCATTTTGCCTAACGTAACGTAAAAAAAAACTTTTATTGACTGTATTCATGTAAACAGTGAAGTAGTCGAGGTTTCCTTCCATAACTGCCAATCTCAACCACGGGTAGGTATGTAGGAGTGTAAACCTAAACCTAAACGATAGTCATCTGAATAAAATCATAAAACTAAATTAATTAGTCCATTAGCCTTAAGTGAGTTCGGACCTCGTGAGCTATGTAGTAGTATGTAGTTCAGAGAATACATAATTTGCATTCCACCCTTCCTTATCAGTTCATTAAAAATAAATACTCAGGTGAAGGCAAATACTTCTGATCCCATGTAAAACATGCAATGTAGCCTAAGAGGTCAGGTCCATGATTCGAAATTACAATCAAATTAAAGAGAATAGAATAGGAACCTTGAAAATAAATACCTACTTGAAAACTAACAACGGCCAGAAAGGTCGAAGAAAAAAAAGCGACGGGGCGGGATAATTTCCCTGTAAATACAGCATTGTGACTAATAATGAGAATGAAGGAAAAATGTCAAGCCATAAGCTACCGGGATAAGAATCGAAATAATATTTGGTATTTCGAGAAATACATAGTTTGTATTTTCTAGAAAATACTCAACCGCTAGTTGTAACTTCGTAGGTTGATATATAGCGTCGTGAGGATTAGCGCCAGCGGAATGGTGAGCAGATTTGCGGAGCTTCCAGAAAGCGTGTGTTGTCTGGCATGGCCTTCAATTGGAGGACAGTGCATTACTCGCCCGACCTCCCTCACCATGGACGTGACTAAATTGTGTGGTGTCGAGTCATTGCATTTCTTCAACGGGGTCACGCACTCATGAACTTGATTAACACTCCTGCAAGAACAGAAAGATAAATTAGCTGCGGCTTAAATTCGAGAAGTCGTCAACTGAGAATCCTCGTAAAATTAATGCATGCCATCCAATTAGAAAAGCATTCAGGAACCGAGACGAGACGAACTATTATATATTAGTTAATTTCACGCCAGACAAATTATTACTTATCATTTAGAATTCCAACTAAATTCTCAACAATAATTTCAGGTTAGTAAAGCATAGAGCAAAGTGCATCAAGGTGATTAGCGACGGTCTTGAACTCTTTAATTCTGTTTTGCACATTGTTACATTGCACTACTTACAGGCACAGATCTGATTGATGTTCCTCGGTATTATGTTCGTTGATACAGTCTCGAACTTTGTCTCCGTGTTGTTCCAAACATGAAAGTCCACCTTCTGCGAAAAACACTGACGAAACAAAGCAAATAAATAATTTACAATATTATTCCAGTTAATGGTATAAATCAATTACTAAATCCATTAAATAGTTTTATTTAACGCATTTTTACTCACATGCAATGTATGCTCCGTCATTGTTTTCCCCGCAGAAGAATTTTACCATACTGTCCACGCCGGCATTGACAAGTGTCCCATTATCCCAACACTCATCGATGAGCTGGAATCCAGGCTGGAGACACTCCCTAACTTTCGGCCATTTCAGACAAATATTGCTGAACACATTATCCAGTTCGCCTTTCGGTATGGCGTCCTGAAGCTCTTGAACCAGAGCAGTTTCGTTGAATAGTTTGTCCACGCAGCCACTCATGCTTTTCTAAAAATATATATTCAATAATTCAACATGGACGAAAATGCTAAGAAATGCGGTGTACCTAGCAAAATAAACTCACCACCGAGCTTTCCTCCAATGTCTTATTGACCCGACAGGATTCTCGAATCTGTTCCACAATATTTGCGACCATTGCTGGGGAAGGTTTCTCTATCTTTTCAAACCGAGCTGCCATTTTATTGATTTCAGCATGAACGTCAATGTTCTGAGCACCATTGGTCGGCGGTAATGGTGAGAAAGTAAGGGCCAGGAATAGAACAAAACTGAGCTTGCAAATGGTGTCCATTTTTGACTCTTTCCTTTTACTAGCACCGGGGATATTTAAATGACTTTCAGCTCTTCGATTGGTAATGGTAATACGTCCAACTGGAAACTGAAAGAAACAAAATCACAATTGAAGAAAGTGTTCTTATTCTCATGAGTCAAGGTTGTTGCGGTTGAAACTTGGAACAGGCATCGAGTACAGCAGTACCTACTGGATTAGTCATTCGGATCGTTTTTATTCATAATGAATGACGCATTGTATAATGCCAAAGCTTTCGCAGGGTTTTTATAAACGAAATTTGAGCTAATACTTTTCTCAGGTTTCCTAGCGGTTAGCTGAGTGACTTTGGAGTGAAGTACTGTATACCTCGTTCGTTCAGTTTCAGTGCAAATGCTTCCAAATACAGTTTATTTTATAATTTATGATGTATGTATTCGGCCTGGGTTGGGTATGATTGAAAAACAAGTTTTTGCTACTCCATTGTACAGTATACTTTTTATAAGTCTAGTTAAGTATACATAAAACAAACGCTATATTATCCGCAGCAAATGTATTATTAGTTAAATAGCTACCGGTCCTTTTAATCAATAATTTAAGTTATTGTATCCAGAAATTATTCAATACGAGAATACTTATGTGTAATATCGTATATCTTACCGAATATCGAACCCCAGAGCCAAAATCTTATTAGAATGTGGATAAACTTACACTAAATATCTTTCTGGAAGCTAGACACAAATCAGCTGAACTTCAAAAAAGGTTTCACACCTGCTTTGCCGGTTATATAATCTCCACTTCTTGCTTAGGAATTCAACTCAGACCATTGTATTGTCAGACTGACGGAACACGGAACATTAAACAGCTATTGCTATATGCACTGGAAAGTACAATAATCCTGCCTACAAGTGACTACAAAACCATGTCACAATTTCACAAGAACGCCTAGCCTGTTCCAAAGTCTAGGCAGTAAACTTTCCTTATAAATTCTTTAGGTTATTTTTTGCGTGCTGAAAATAGCTTATATTTATAGCCTTTATAACTTTAAGGATAACTCTTTACTTGCGATACACCCTACGGGTTGAGAAGAGACGTGCATGACACACTGCTGAGGCTGTATAAATTTTAAGAAACAAAATAGATTTGACGATGCTATTTTAATTGATGAGTCAATACCAATTGACAGATGAATATGAAACCTGATGACGACCCTTCAACTTTTAACTCAATATTATTTACATAACCTATTACATATATTATGTTCTCTATAAGAAGTTGTAAGTATGTTGCTATTTAGTTAATAAGGTATAAAGATAGAACCCACTTACTTGTTAGTTGTACTTTGTAGGTACTTATTAATTAACTATGTGAGGCTTCTTCGAGGTGGCTGGAACCTTATTTTAGAAGCACATGACTATGACTAGTAGACTGAAACTCTGCCTGAATGCTTTCACTTTAATACTGCCTTAGTACACGCACGCAGCTAGACCAAAATAATCGATACCGAGTCCTCAGTTTTGCAACCTCGTCCAGCCAGCAGCAGCGGTATACGGGAATTCGACGTGGCGAGTCATGGTATGTACTTATGTGCTATTTTTGGCTTTTGGCCGAACAGGCGCCTGCGAATTGATGGAAAATGCTAAAAAAACATTAGTTGATTTGACACATTATTAAATTTCCATCCAGAAGAGGAGAGATTAAAAGCATGTTATGTCATCACATAATATCTAAGTTGGCACAGCTGCTGGAGATAGCAGTAAAAGTCCAGTTCATTAAATGCTACATGCAACTTTTGGCTTTGAACTGTGCTGTGATTAGGTTATCTTTTTGTGTAAAGCATTAAATGTCCAAACGTCGAAAGTCTATAGTACCAGGTTCGACCTGTACGTACACCATTACAGAATTTCACTGGCAATCAATTATGCCTTGCCTTATCAATTCCAATATATAACTTGTAGACAGACGTGCAATAGGTTTCTCATTTCTGACATTTAGCATTTATTGTATCAAATACCAAATGCTCTGAGGAGGGTGGAATAATATGCCAAGCTAAAACGCTCTTATCATTTCACCTTTGGTGAACTATGGAATTTGTTCGATTACGCGATAATTTGCCGGTGACTGTGTGTGCTTTGTTTCTTTTTCTTTTTTATTATAATTGACACGATTGGGAATTTGGCAATAGGTTAAAGTGCTTTGTCTTTCAGAAGTCTGGTATATTATACACTTGTTACAAAATCGAAACTGAGGCATTCTCCAATTTCTAACTTTGAACTATATTGGAAACCCAAATTAGGTACCCTTCTTAGGCCAACCGAACATTTCATCATTTGGGTACATTCGCTTTCGGCTGAAGCACTTGTAAAGGGCTTTTGGACCAGGAGGGTCTTATGCATATCGGATGATACATTCCGTCATTATGCGTAGCTATAGCGTAGTGCCCGTCGTCCGTCTTTTTTTAAATGCCCGTTTCGCGACGAACGAGAAGTCACGGATGAGGGATTTGTTTTCAAAATTTGCAGAGCATTTAAAGAATACGCTAATTTAATTCAACGCTACAGGGTCTGAACAAATCTGGTTACGCAATGAAAAGCAAATGCAGCACATACACATATACTGTATTTTAAATACGGACAAAACGTTTAACCAAGCAAAATCAATAAGTAGAGTCTTTCAATTTTTATTTGCGCCAAATTAGTGCGCGATGAAAATATTTGGAAGCGAATATAGTTTTAATTATCAAATCCATTGCAAATCTTAAAAGTCAGTTGCAGCTAGCAGCTAAGCCATAGTTCATCAGCCCAACAATTACCCTCAGGTCCCAAGCTGCTTTAATGCAGCTTTTTTTGCATAATACCGACCGACTGTGGCCTTGCCGTAATTTGTAATGCACTAAATACTTCCATTTGAATTGATGTACAGACCTTTTTCGTGTTATCTGCAATGTCAATCAGACATAATGATAATTGTGAATTCAAATACGGAACTGTACTTAAATTTTAAACCGAGGAATGTTTTTGAGAATGATTGGCACGACTACACGTACGCAAGTCGAGACTTTCAGACGTCTAGTCAAAGAACTCAGAATGCACATTTTAAAGAATTTGATATTTTTATATTTCCATCTTGAAGTTTATTATATCATAAAGTGTAATTGAGGGGAATGCCGTCCAAAAGAAAAACATGAATATTCAATGATGTTGCAACTTTTCCCCTTTTTCCTTCTCCGATGGTCATTTTTTGTTTGTAAAATACGTGATTAGAGAAATTGAGGCATGACTTCTCTGTATTGACATTGAGACACTTATTATTACTTATATTGACATGAGAGTTGTATGTTGGCCTTTGTTTTTTTTGTTTCGTTGCCTCATGCCATAAAGCTTTTTGCCCTTTGACGGACTTTCGGCACTTAGCTCGTGTAGTAACATTCAACATTCAATAGGTAGTGCATTTCATTTTTCTAAGAACATTTAGTTTTATAACTGGAATAAATGATCAATAATATTGACAATGCGGATGGAACGAAAGTTTGTTAATTCAATGAAGTGACTAAAAGAAATAATTCAATTTGTTTGGAAATACCAATCGGAAATAACCATGAGTTTAGCGTCTAGCTGTCACAATTGGATTTTGGGTGTTGCGTTTTCATTCAAACGTTGAAGTTATTTGTAGTTATTGTTGAATGCGGAATTGCGCTACCGTAGTGCGATAAATATGTTTTCACGATTGTGAGTTATTTAGATCCGTATAGGAAATAGCCGAAGTCGATGTGTCAGACATTTTACACTAGCTCACAACTTAGAGCAACGGTACCAAGTGTTAAATTTCAAATCAATACTTTATTTTCTCAACTATCTCACATTCCCAAATAATAACTCTGTAAGAGTTGACTTTACCGGCAGTATATTTTATGTTGAATTGAACCAACTTGTACAAAACTATTAGGTAATTTTCATGTAGACATTAGTTTAGTAATGTTACATATTACATATTTTCGCTACTGCTGGTAACTCTGGTTCACATGTGTTCAACGTTTAATAATAACATTATTATACGGAGTTACCCGGGTTTCTGAATGGGAAATTCGTTTTGAATCAGTCAGCCATTTATATTCTTAAGTACAAATCAGTAAAGCTAAATGCCAAAAGCTAAATTACGGACGAGCAGCACCTCATATGTACTTCTTAATAGCAAGACCACTGACCAAACAAAACTACATATATATCTAACCATACCGAATCCGTAACAGTTTGACAAGAATAGTAACGAATAAGGCACAAAATCACTAATTAATTCTACTGAGGTAATACACAATGTATAAAAACAATTTTCTTGTATTTATCAAGCATAAACATATTGCTTCAAACTTCGAAATTGCGTTATTTGAAATCTTTGAACAACATTGGTGATGTAGGAGATTAACCAACGAAATAATTACTAATTTTTAATGGCAAGTGACAAAGTTTGTATTTTATCGATGATGCAGCATTACGGAACAAAAACCTGGGTAATTCATTATTCTCGCACCGAGTCAGCGTTGGTTTGTTCAGTATCAAGAATAGCCAGTACATATTACGAAATAAACAAATTGTAAATTAAATTGTATCGATGCCCAGCGACGACATCAGAATTGAGCTACGAATGGGAACGATTTGCAGTCTCCGCTTCGAGTTGTAGACGTTCCACAAGGTTTATGTATTTCTGCTTTGCTACTTCCTTAGTCATGTCCTCAACTCTTGTCAGGTCACTCCAGGCTGTCCATTTCCGGACAGCTTTCAGCTTGTAGAAGCTTGGCTTGGACTCGGTACATTTGCCCTTCCTAGCTTGCTTGTAGTACGCATACAACTCCAGACGTTCCTTTGAAGGAATTCGAGCACCTGGAAATAAAGAAATAATTCGGTTCTTCAGTCTATTCAATATTCAATAGTTCCGAAAAATTCCTCATTGCATGAACATTACTGCTAGTTCAATTCAATTTTTACTAATATTTTCATAGGATGTCCGATGTGCGTGTAAGCGTGCCTGTGAGCCGTGTGGTACGATTATGATTGGTCAATTCTTTAAATTCAAATTCTTTGATATTTTCAAGTAAACAAACAGTAAAAGTATCAACACACAACACAGTAGTGCACACCGGCACGTCCACATGGCAACAATAGTGCACCTGTAGGTGAGAGGGCACTGTTGACATTACGCGAGAACGCGACGGGCCATGGTTGCCATGTCCGCGCAGGCTAGAGTTATATATTTTTTCAGTTTTGGAAACGCTGAATTCATTTGAGTGGTTCAGTGAATCACATCAGGTGATTGACTAAAAGTTTTAGATGCTTTAGAAACACAAATCTTTTGAAAGCGTTAGGCGTTAGGTATTTCATTCCGAGAAACTTTTCGTCTAAAACCATAGAATGACTGGCTTGACGTGGTCTTGACAGTCAATCAGAGACTGAACGTAAACGATTATAATCCACAACGTAAATCAGTGCTTCAAAATACCATCCCAGATTCTAATATATTAGAATGCAACCCATAAATAAATCAGCAAGAATTAAAATAGGAATAACCGTACAAAACTGCATGCACACACTATTATTATTAAGTAAAGATTAAGTTTTAGCTGTGTTTTATGAAATTACTAGTGAATACCCCCCGCTTAAGCGAAGTTGTCTTCAGAACTAATCACTACACCGTACTGCACATACTTTGTTG
>JAQFYT010003406.1:0-10797 GCA_034694925.1 Ceratophysella denticulata | reverse complement strand
CGTCTCCAGAAACTTGAAAGTAGAAATTTTCTATGTATTTTATTCGTAAAATGCAATGGACAATTGACAAAGATCACAACAAGAAACAAAAACGTGATTTCTTCGCTTCAAAATAACAGTATAAAAATAAGTTTCGGTCTCGGTCTATGCGTCTTTCATAATTCATACATAGCATAACCTAATATGAAATTAAGCTGTTGATTTTAAAGGTAATTACCTTAAGCCTATCAATGTACAGAATAAATATGTAGATTTAGTCTCTTGCATAACTGCAATGCATATAATAATACTAAACAAACGTATAAGTTTACACTGATTGTGAGACAAATCAAAAGCACGCCAGCATTTCTATAAATACAGGTACCAAAATAGTACAGATATATGTAACAAAAATAGTCGTTGGGTTAGTAGAGGAGTTGCAAAAACAAAACAAAGAGATTTAGTTGATTAGAGGCGGGGGTAGTTCCATGACTTGGTGACCCACGAGGTCAAGGTTCAGGTCAAAGTTCACTTCCGGGGTTGACGAAAGGAAGCATATTTATAGAAGAAATGAGAGTCATCTACACCATTCACATCCGGTCCGTCCAAGTCCAGCCCACCAAACTTGGCGGGATGTGGGAATATGGGGAGGTGGGGCTGGGTGATAATTCGTGGACTTCGGTTGAAGGAGACTCGTTCTGTTTGGAAATCGTCGAAATAACATTTACAGACGCAGCAGGATGGGAATCGGAACCTGGTTAATAAAAATTTGTTTTAATTCGTGCTTTAATATTTTTAAAGTAGTATTTCGTCTATTTAACCTAACTTCAATCACTAAATTTACAAGAAATTCTGAAAACGTTGAAGCACATCTTACCAATCTGAGAATATCCCACGACACTCATTCTGAGGATCAAAAGCCAAGAGTCTGTGTAGCCGATATTGCTGCTCACATCTAATACCGAACAAAAATAATTCAATAATGTAAATTTCAGTATAATTCGCATTCTCCTGATATATGCCTGGCCTTTTTTGGATCACTTGATGCAAATAATCAAATTTCGCAATAGCTCTATTTTGATTAGGTAACCCAAACAGAGATTGGTTAATCTGTTAATGAACATTCGCGTATGTCCCGTAACCACTTTAAATTAACTACGATTAACCGATAACGATTAATTTAAAAAATATGTATATCAGCTCTGATATATGATTTGAAAATAATGTGAATCTTATTCTAATTGTACCTGCATCCATCTCGACAGTACATCTGTTTATGCTCATTGGTACACTTTTCCCAGTGGATGTATTGTTCGAAGGGGTAGAGGTTGAGAAGGGCCAGGATTTCTCCGCGTGTATTATTAGCCCAGTACGGAGCCACCACTTCTTCCTTCACTGGACAGGCATTCCTAATGAGAAAGTGACAATGTTAAGCGTCAGATTTCAGCTCTGCGGTGAGGTATTTGTGTCAAGCCCTCATTATTACAGCATTTCTCAGAAATCTTCATTTCTATTAATACTCACACAGGGCAATGTGTGGTCGTTTAGTAATGACGTTTAGCAGGTGAAAAAGGGGAGGAAATGGATTTACAGTCTTTGTTGGTTCAGAGCAACCAGACGAAATTTAACCTAACATTAAAAATAACGAAAGTTCGATACATCGAATTCTACCAAAATCGTATGCGATCTTGGTTCACTTGCTGAAAGCGTCAGGAAAGTATAATCTGTTCAAATAAATAAATTCAAGTGCTCGATCAACACATTTTACAAAATATATCGTGCGATGCCGGCAAAGGCTTTTTTACATAGCCTAAGCACAATCTAACATAGGTAATGCTGAGATAAATTTAAGAAAAGGAATGCGACCCCGGGATCATCTATTCCCTACTAGTAACCATCTAAAGAAATAAATAAGCCACATACCAACTTTAGTAAAGTATATATTTTTCTTGCACAAAATTCTGAACTTCTGTTCGGCTTCTACTCTAAAAATACACCCGTGCACATATTTTTGAACTTACACTCCAACTTTATTGGTCGTCCGAATCCGTGATTCAATTTCTTCAGTGGTAGCCGCACTGCTTGGACTTGGACTGGCACTACTTTCACTGACCCGATCCATATCTTGGAACAATATTTGACCCTCGGTCCGCGTCTTTTCCTCTTCCGCCGGCCGTGTCAGAGGAGCTGGTGAAAGTAAGAAGGCTTCTTCCCCTGATGACCCTAGTACTTGAGGGGTCACTGTTGTTTCTGGTAAGGGCTCCTCTGTGACCCCTCCGACTAGCCCAGATCCAGCCCCGCTCCCAATTTCTTCTGTGGTCGTGCCTTCGACCGTGGTAACCAGGGCTTCATCTTCAGGGTCAATCGTGCTTGGGCTGATGCTACTACTGCTCGGTTGAGCATTTGCGGCGGTCAAGGGTTCATCACTGGGGCTCGTTACGACGAGCGTGGGAGGTAGTTCCGTGGTCAATAGACTTGAAAGTGTGGAAGAGGGACCAAAGGTCGTCACTGGTTTGAAAAGTTCATCAAAGTCTCGGGAAGACTCTTCGAGAGCATTGCTTTCACCCGAAAATTCCATACGGAGCAGAGATAGTTGCCGTACTTCTCCGTACATTCGGCGCATCAGGCCTTGATTCTCAAATACGAATCTTCGTACTGCGTGCCTAAGGAAAGGACCAATAAATGCATGATTCCAGGAAGAGCATCCGTTACAGATTACTACACATAAACTTGGTCAAACTTAGTCGTTCATCAAAATTTTTAAAAGTGGCTTTACTTAGGAGTAACATGAAAATTTCAAAAGATTTGCTGCTCCAGAAATAGTGTTCGATAGAATTTTTGGTTGGGTAATTTCAATCCCTAGTAGTAGTTCTAGTTAATAAATCATTAAAAAAAGCTTACCAGGGATAGGTGGGTCCAGGTAAATTGCACCAAGTTTCCTTCCCATGTTCCATGTCTTGGCAGGGAGACTCGACATGTTGTCGAGATGCCCGGGAGGACTTGACAGGCCGAGAGCAGGTCATGTACTCGTCTTGGGCATGGACGAGGAGTGTTCCCAATGAGCCCATGCCGAGGAGCAGCACCTGTTTGTACAGTTAGGTAATCATATATGGCAGATTATTCAACATGTTTTTTTATATTCCCAACTTGACGAGTATGTTTTTCATTTTCAGGTTAATCTCAATTCCAAACTGCCTCAATCTCTGTCTGCTTCACTTGGCATACTTTGAGGAGAATCTGATTCTTTGGGAAAATCTCAGGATCATCAGGATGGGTAACCCCAAAATCAAAATCTGGGCTGGGTTGTTTATGTTGTGATGCCCATGCCCATAACAAATAGTGCCAACCTATTTTCTTGGCATCTCATGCCGTGGCCTCTAAATATTTAATATGAATATAGACGACATTTAAAAAAATGCTTAAATTAATTCAATATTCATGCGAAATTGCAGAATTAGATTAAATTAAAACACGAATCCACGACACACAATACTGTAGCCACATTGGTTTTGGCCCAAACCTCGCAGTATCCAAGCATTTATTCGAGTCAGTCTTACTATAGCTCCAAAAACATAACAGGCAAAACAGAAAGCACGAAAATCTGTTTTGTGGAGTTTGTACATAGAGTGTAGGGCAGTTGTAGCTTGTCTTCGGCTAACATTAGGTACGTTATGCTATGTTAGATTGACCTATTGTAGCCAAATCCGACTTAACAAAACATGTATTGTGCCTGGCATGTATCGTCGCAAGAATGTTTGGAAAATTGAAAAATTGAAAGTTGGTGCCCTATGTCTCGTTTGAAAAATCAAACATGTGTATACATAGCTAGGAAAAATCTGTTGCGTATATCGGACATTTTCCGCCTCACTAGGACGGGATTAGGATTTAACGCTAAACGGTATATCCTTACTCGAATACAGATTTTTCGCATGTTTACGTTTGAGGTAGAGCGAAAAGGAGAGTACATCCTCTTTTATGAGAAGAATGCTAAACGCCTCATTCAGCTGAAGAAGAACAGAAATACATACTCCATTCTACGTCCATTGTTGCGGAGCCAAGAACGGAAAGTAGGCCTTTCTGCCTCTACTTGGTATTCATCTCCCATTTCAACCTGAACGGAACTCCCAGTCAAAGTTCTCACCATTTAATTTAATACATATGAATAAGACGGTGACGAAAACTAACGGATGGGATAACGAGAGCATTGAGCAAAAGTGAAAATATTGATGCTCAAAAGTCTCAAACAGTTTCCAATTTGCAAGCATACATAATATTCGTATTTAGAAGACTTGTGTAAAAATTATTAAGCAGTCGCAATTAGCAATTAGGTGAGTTGAACACGAAGCAGGCGTTACGTGGCAAACTCTCTCTGATGTACCAAATGAGTTGTCACTTTGGAATTCCGTATAATTCAGGTTAAAAATTCTTGGATTTTGGGTCGCGAAAGACAAAAAGTCATCGGAAAGTACAAATATTCGGTATTTCCTATGTATTTTTAGGTTCCTTTGGTTTGGTAGGTAGGTGACATAAATTTGCAGTTTGTTAAACATGCCAACAGGACACAAATTACTCAGCCAGTTGTAATGAATGTATCAGGTAATGACAATGACTTTATGACCGTTTCCGTTCTAATTCTGATTTCCTGGCTACAAATTGCTTAAATTTTACACAGATTGGTTGGTCAAAATGCGCATTCATATCGCAAGGTTTTTACGTAATGTTATCCCATGGCCATGGCCAGAAATACGACTTGTATTAAACCGCTCGCTCACACAATACATCAACCTGATTCGCGCAATACTGCCTACCTCATTGGACAGGAATTGATTATTCCAAATTACGATTAATTGTCTAATAAAAATTGTGCTGCACGAATAGGTTAAACAGTAGCTTAGCTTTAAGAATTAAAATTAAAGATGTCAGAAGATAGGTAATTATTATGCGAAATTCCGACTGCCCAATGTGATATTGGCCAATAATGGTCTCACCAATATTATATGTTAAGGTATGGAACTGTTTAAGGAATGAAAACTGAATTGGCCACAAGTTAACATTACGTAAAAAAATTGCGTCATAATAAATAATGCTATACTTTAACTACTGGGAAAGTTCATATATCAGAGACTAGGATTTTTATAGGACGTCCACGAGGTGCGATACCCAACCGTATGTATGGAATGGACTAATTGTAGTTGAACCGAAGACTGGAGAAACGGTTCCTTTTTACAACTGAGCATCTTGTAAGTTAATTTACTAAATTTTTGCGTTTAATTTTTTTTTTGAAAGTCGGCAAAGTCTTACTTCGACTTAAAAGTCCAATATCCAAATGATCTAATTTATTAATCGAATTTTATTACTGTTTAAGAAAATAAATAATGCTGAGCGCCGCCTTGCTCAGAACCTGAACTAAACTCATACACAAGATTATTGGTTCACCGTACGGTTCCACGGAAATTTCTAACTTGTAACTACGAATTGAGATTGAGAACCCACAAAATAAACCTATCTGTCTGAAAATCTGAATGCCATCGAACATCGAACCTCAAAACTTAACAACTCAAACAACAACTGTGAAGTGCAGTGCATCTAGTAGAACAACCGTAATAACAAAAGCATTCAACAAAAACCAAAACATTGGAACTTGGAACCTTTTTTACCATAAAATTACTCAAGTCAGTGTCAATGCTACCTGCTAATAAACTATATCTAAGCACATGGAGCCCTGAAGTTTGAGGACTTACGGTGACCCGGCTCCAGCGTCTATGCAGTCCAGTCTCCATTCCCACCATAATGCCTTATTAAGCCTCCGGCCTATTGTATTAAGGCAATAGGAAGCGTCTTGGTCCCAAAACACTTGTCTTGTCAAGTTCCAAACTATGAAGTGACCACGAGGTGTGAGTAACTGTAACTCTCTGCTGTCATCCCCAACTGATCCACATCCACTACCATGGTCCCCTCCAAACTCTGTCACTTTTCCTTTTCAGTTTCAATAGAAATATGCCGAAATTCACCCAAAATTCCTGACAAAAACCCTTTTCCAAAAAAGACAATAATTTCCCTTTTTCGTGAGGTAGTGACTCGGTTCGGAACTCAAAACTCAGAACGATTTCATTTCGCTCTCAGTCTCAATTCTCAATCAGAGGCAAGGCACTGCTCGGAGTAATGCTATGGTTGTTTGTGTACAGGTGAGAACAATAGGGTTTTTGTGGCGTCGGGGAAGGAACGGAGCTCAGAAGTGAATGAGCTCTGCAGCGTAGCCCAAGCCCAGTGAGATTATGATGATTTTTCATTCTCTGAAGAAGTTTTTTTGGTAGGACTTGCCTTCTGGTCTTCTTGGCGAGAGTCGTAAGTAGAACTGGACTGCAGTGCGGGAGGGTGGGAGATTGAGGGGAAAATGTATGTCAACTCACCGTTACACTCAAAGACGACGAACGAGATGAAGACGCCGCAGTTGATGACGAAGTCCTTGGACAGTTCGCATCAGACATTTCGATTCAAACGAATTTACATTGGTCATTTGAACGTTTGGCAAATGTAGCCTAAGACATCTACAGTACTATGATGTCGATCAGTATGATAAGCCTCGGGTATCGCTTTAAGGTCGTATTGCCAAACCCAAAAGGAGCGTCAAATCGATACTGCTTAGATTCATGTGGTGGGTTATGAGGTTTGAATTAAATATCAAATAATTTTTGGTCACTTTGTTAGCATTGGAAGCTGGTAACTTGTCAAACATGAGCAATCATGGTCAAACATATGTGAATCTTGCCAAACCTAAAGCCATAGCACATGGTCAAATTTAGCCAAATTTGCCGTTCATCCGCAATTAAATAATTAAGTCTACGTAAATCTGGCGGTGAGAGTTGGAACTGAGCTCCTTTTAGGTTCCTCTTAACCAAACTGGTCAAAATTCATACCCATCAAATCTCCGCCTGGTCAAAAGCCGAATTGACCACTGGTCAAGCTGCTCATGTCGAATTGTTGTTAACCGAGTAAAAGGAGCCCTCAAACTTCACTTACTACTTGGAAAATGTTGACTTTGAGTCTAAGCCAGGCTTTAAGATAATGCATGCATAGAGTAAGAGAGGTGTGATGATTGAAGTGCACAGGTAGGTAGGAAGATCGCAAGGGGAAGATCGGATAGCTTTGGTTTGGTTTGAGTGCAATCACTCGAGTCGATTCATTTGGCGAAAAAAAAAATTCTCCTGCCAATACCAGTCTTAAAGATGTAATTGTACAGTAGAAAAGAAATGATCTGAGTGTTCCGTTCCCAACCTGCACTCACTCACAAGGAGCCATTAATGCACTTTGGATTTGCATTGCCAATGGCAAGTGGCAATGGGTACGGTACGACATTCATAATAGAATTCTGATATTCTCAGGAATAACGACAGTGATTGACAACTGACAAGGCTACGGCTGTGTCATTTGCTATTATGGTTCGACGAATGGCTTTCGAAAACTTTCCGTCCACGACCGATTTCAGAACAAAGGAAGGAGTTGGTGTTAGGTTTACTCTGGAATTTTTTTTAGTTGTAGACATATGACATTGACATTAGTAAGTTGATAATAATAGCTGGAGCGGGTAACCTGGAACAGTTGTTTCCACGTTTTTATTTTCTTCAAACTGTTTTATTAAATGGCGTGAAATATTCGCTGTTTGTTTAAGAAAATTATTGTTTCGGGTTTTTACTGTAATTACAACGACAAAGCTAATTTGAGTGATTCTTATAATTCCGTTGCTTAACGTCAATCGATTTCGCGATATTACATGGCGACCGTTACTTAGATGCAATAAGACACAGCCCCAATTACATTGCGGCGATATTTCATAGGCGGTGTTTCATATAGCGACGATATTGCATAACAAGCCCAATTCTATGTAGAGACACACCAGCTTTCGCGTATTCTCTCCTAATAGCAGAGATTAAAAATCCTATTCTACCTAAAATCTTAAAAATGCTTGCATTTTATTTCTCTGGATTTGGACTTTTTTACTGGGAAAACTGGTCGTGTCCACGAAAAATTTAATTTGTGAACATTAAATAGAATGCTCATGAGTTTGAGAGTAAAATTGTACATACAGTAGCATTGTATTTTTTTTTGGCTATGTAAACAGCATAATAAAAGTGTTTGTTATTTTCCAAGGCTTGTGTTTTAGTATTAAACTCAATGGAATTTCAGCTTCTTTTCGATTTGGAATGGGAAGATGTTAGTATATCGACATGGACACTGTAGTACTATTCCGACTAATTACAACTACTTTTCATCTAACAAGCTTTATCATTAAAGATTTTGTGTCGTAATGTAGGACAGTATTAACACAGCTTTCAGGTCAAGATCAATTAATATTTAGGCTTATGCTAACTGGAATAATTTTAGCTAAAATAAATGAAAAACTTAATATCCCTATCGTCATAGAAAATGTAAATCAAACAAACATTTTACAAACTTTTGCAAACATCCACTATCCACAAAAATCTTGAAATGGGCTCACTTAAAATTAGAAAATTCCGTAATAATAGAATGTAAGATAGATAAGGTGACGACGTGGAGTTCCGAGGAGGATTAGGTTTAATTATATTACGTTAGGTTAAGTCTCGAATTATGTCGTAGCACGTTGTAGCCCGCAGCTACCCGTGCGAGGGCCGCAGGAATTTCCAGTGTTGCGACCGTGTCAAAGTGAACTGAGAAGATGGAGCGGTCAGTTCCTCCGGGTGACGGGACCCGAGGGGACAGACCCACTTCCAACGTCTCACCAACTTCCATGGTCGTAGTACGGCGGCAGAGAAAGCAAAAGGACAAGCATCCACCCACTTTTGCTAAACTCCAAACAAAAGTCCGATGCGTCTGTGTCCTGCTGTGGACTGGGCTCGTGCTTCTAGCGGTATGTATCTACACAGCTAAATGATCCGTTTTAATTGTCCAACATCAGTGTTGTTTATTATCGTGTCAGGTACCCTTTTCAATATGGATCTGGATGCTGGCATCCTACAACCAATTCCAGAATACCTTTGCTGTGATAACCATCAAATATGCTGCTTGGGTCGTGAGTATCTTTGAAATCGGATTTCTAGCTTTGTCCTTCATTATGGGAGTCCTGAGACTGGTCACTTTTAAGGACAAGAAAGTAATCAAACGAATTCGTCTCACGGTTAGATTTGAATTATTTTCGGAAAGCTAATTTATATTTTGCTGGACAAATAATTTCACTTCGAACAATTTCAGGCCGACGTAACGACCGGGCTCTTCGTTGCTCAGTTACTGGTCTATATTCCCTTATCGGGATTTACAGTGACTCGATTCAGGTTGGCTCATATTATTTTTAATTGATTAATTAGACAGAATTATGTACAATTTATTTCGATAATCATAGGGCTCGGATTTATGACGAAATGAAGCTGACCATGCGGACGAACCGAGATTTTGAAAAACGAGACGACGTTTGGGAAGCAACGCAGAGACAGGTAAATTGAAATGAACTGACACTGACCGATGACACCAAATACTAATTGTATAATACCAAGGCACTTCATAATGTATAAAATATTTATATTTACAGCATAAGTGCTGCGGTATCGAAGGTCCTAAAGACTGGAAGTGGGGCAACACCACGCTTACCAAAAGCTGCTGCGATGGGCCAAGAGTAAGAAGAGTTCATAAAAATTAATACTACGAGATATATGGTGAAAGTTATTTTTCCGACTTTCTCCCACAGAATTGCACGAAGGATAAAGCATACACAACTGGATGCTACGCGCACGAGAAGTACATGGTGGATCTTTATTTCCTGATCTTCGGAATACCTACCTTGGCTTTCCAGTTGATTTTGATTGTAAGACTGATAAGATAAGCATATCTTTACTAATGACTACCTTAACATATATTTCTACAGATTTTCAATAATGTTATTTAGATAGCGACATTCTATGGATTTGGCTATTACAGGACCAATTCTAAGAAAATCAGGTATTTATCATATCGCTTTCATATTGCATAAATCTGTGCAGATACAGTGTATACGATTTTTGGAGCTGTATTATTCGTTAGGTTAGGTTCTGAAGGGTCAGGCTCGGTTATGCTTGCTTAGGTGACTCCGGAACCAAACCTAACAAAGTTGCGTTCAGCTCCGAAAATCGTGTACAAATCAGTCCCCATAAAATAAACGCTACGTGCATGTAACATGAAACCTAATAAAATAACTATATTTGATTTTGAAATGCTTACAGAATGCATAAAGCTTCAGAAAAAGCGAAAAAACAAGCCGAAGGCAGATCAAAGGCAAAGGATGATGATGAAGACTCACCAATTACTGACACAGATGCACCTGGTGCATAAGATTTACCATTTACCCGAGGAGAGATGCCCATAAGAATCCAACCCAGAGAGCAGAGAAAGCCAACTTTCTCCCAACGGAATGACGTCAAAGCGATGTCCTTCGTTCCGTTCCCACACCCCACCCAAACCTACTTCCATGATAATTCAAATGAAGGCCGAATTGAGTTGATGAGGATGATGAGATCTAGAATTAAGAATATAAAACTATATCTAAATATAAGCTAGATATGATTAGCTACATGTAATAAATCCCCTATGATGAATTTAAAGAAAATGTGGGAGCACTGTAAATTGAATTAAGGATATTCTCATGATTTGAAGTATGACCGCCTCACGTAACATTGCATAATGAGCAAAACAAGTTCAGGATTATGAAATCTAAGGTATACAGAACTCCGGGATTGGGGATTCTCTCAAATAGAGGGAGGCGCGAACCACATGCGCAGAAGAGTTAGTTGCTCGATTTGAATTTTCTCCTTC
>JAQFYT010003405.1:0-10798 GCA_034694925.1 Ceratophysella denticulata | reverse complement strand
TTGTCCATAGATGGTTCATAACAATTATACCAAAGTACCATACAAGGAAAAGAAAACACTAATTTTCCCGATTTTTTAATTCCAATGGTTAGCTTTCCGGATAGTGACACGCCGGATTGTCTGCACTGAACTGTACTCGAATTAACCTTTTACTATTGGATCCAGAGGTTCCAAGTTCCAATTTCCTGAACCAAGTCATCTTCTTTTTTTCTGCCTTTCTTTTATGATTAAATTAACATCCTTTTCCCTCACATTTTTTCCCGTTTGGGTGTAGAACCTTCTCAACCTCTTCACAATTAATTCCGTCTCGACGGAGAAAGAGGCTACTCTGCTTAATAACTACTGGGAATGGGAATTCCATTCCAACCTCCAAGTCACTTTGCATTTACATATTTCTTTCACCAACTTTTTCAGTTCAAAAAACGCTTTAAACCCGTTTTAGATAATGTTGTAATCATGACTTCACGCGTAGGTCATTTCTACTTACTGCGTGAAGACATCGTGCGGACTATTAAATTAGGATATTTGAGAATCTAAATTAAATTAATCTAAATTATGCAATATAAGTACGTAGTTTTCTGAGGCATAAATAAGGAGTAGGTAGGTTACAGTATCACATTCTCTTCCAGCGCAGAGCTGCATTCATTATTTCATTAGAAAGCCGTAATATGAATAATATAACTGTACGTGCCTACATTGTAGGTCGTCTCGAGCGGCTCACCACGAGGAATTTAGCCCTGAGCTGTAAACCAATTTGAAACTATGATGCAAATTATAAAAGCACGTACCTAAGTAATAAAACCAGTGCTGGAGTGCTTAAGAAACCCCGTGTACTACTTACATACCTATTTAGAAACTTAGTATTAAACTAAAACTGTTGCAGCTTGAAGGTTACAACTAGGTTGTATTAGTAGCGGCTGGATTGTCCATGAAAATCCCCTTAGATATATAACATATAACATCTGGTAATCCTATTCAGTTGTTTTGTTGAATTCTGAGTAAGGATTCTTGGAAAGTGTAAACAACTCTGAAGTGCACCCCACAAGCAAATACAGTGATATGTATAATGCAAATAGACGAGCCTAGACTGCAACATATACGCAGATGCCTCAGCTTTTCTCTGAGTCATTGTTTATAACCCTAATTTTATTTTATTTAATCCTCCACGTCTTCAGGCTGACTTAGCATATACGAGATGTAGTGAGCCGAGAGAAAGTATCACTTTCACCATTCCGCTGGTTTGCTTGGATTTCACGACAGTACATGGCACGTAGTTCACAGCAGCGACTATGCGTAGAGCCGAATTCATAACAGGAGCTGTTCGTGTTCAGTTCGTATCCTGTTTCATAGCGTCGAATTCATGGCAACGAATGTTCATAGCGCATAATCCATAACACCGAGTCCGAGTGTCTAAATAGTCTTGGTTAGGTTCAATGGTCCATTCATAGTAGCAGCGACTGTTCATAGTTCTGATAGCTACGAATTCCACGCTATGAATTGTCGCCTATGAATAGTCATGGATTCTCCCCATGTATCGTGTTGAAAGGAACAAGGCCGGAACGCATGTAGTACAACATATTTCTACATAGTTTCAACATATGGGCGGGCAGCCTGCCGCTCGGCATGAATTTATATGCCTTTTTACTGGAAAAACTTTACAAGTTTACGACTCCTTGAATGGAATTTGATAGGAGATGAGAGTATATGCCGCAGCTTATTTATGTACGGAGCGAGTAAAGCTATAATGGGCTTTCACTTCCATTACCCCCCTAACAGCGACCAGTGCGTTCCAAGTTCCAATATCCTAATGGAATCCAAGGGTGCATTCCAAAATTCTGCGGTATATTCAGGAGGAATGCTGAACGTTGAATATGTCCGACTTTTTGGAATAGTTTCTGCATATATTTTTATCACTATTTCCTGTCTCCTTCCTCGTCAATATTTCCTATGGGACACCTTTAGGCAAAACTGCAAAAGTTTCCAGCTTCCCATAAGCTTCCTGGCTTTCCGTCACACCCAAATGGGGAACAACCTCGGGTTGATGCCAAAGTTCATGAAATTTTAAAAACACTGTCCCATTTTCTTGTTCCAAAACTTTTCCACTTTCATCAGGGGAAATGAAACGAACAGCTAACCCTTTTTGAGCACTAGAGTTAATACTGAATTCTTAATTTTTTGTACAGGATGAAGGGCGTAATTCAGAGCTGGAGCGAATCGTCTCATTCGTGGTCCCGGTTGTATTTGGGATCATTTTCATCGTGGGCCTATTTGGAAATGCCCTCGTCGTCCTCGTCGTGGCATCCAACCAACAGATGCGAAACACGACGAATTTACTCATTATCAATCTGGCTATAGCTGATCTTTTGTTCATAATTTTTTGCGTGCCGTTCACGGCGACGGACTACGTACTGTCCTACTGGCCGTTTGGGCTTACCTGGTGCAAAATGGTGCAGTACCTCATCATTGTGACGGCCTATGCGAGCGTCAACACGCTCGTTCTCATGTCCTTTGACCGTTTCCTCGCCGTCGTCTATCCGGTCGCGTCAATTTCTATACGAACAGAGCAGAACACGCTCATGGCCATTGCCATTACCTGGATAATTATTCTCATCTCCTGTCTTCCCGCATTCCTCGCTCATGGCCTCCACACGTAAGTCTCCTATCTTTATACATTTTCACAATAATTTAAGTTGTCTACAACCAAGGTTCAACCCGGATCCGTTAAAATAAACATCCAGAAAGGGCATGCATATTTAGTGTTGTTTACGCGCTTCCATCCTAACTAAGTTTCCGTTTTCCGTCTGCTCACTAACTCGCTACATAATCCATGTACAACTCAGCTCAGTTTAGTATGCCGTAATAACTTTATGTAGATTTAATCCGTTCTGTCACCATTATACAATCTGGCAGAGAGTTAGTATCCTACTACTAAATCTCCATTGTAAATACGGGCGTTTTATGGGCCTGGAACAGAGTGGCGGCAAAAGCTCCATCCCATCTTGTGATAAAGGCCAGATATTTAATGATTTAATAAGTGAGACACTCGACGAGGACGACGGTCGTAAGAATGAAATCTGAAGCCAAATCCTGGAGCCTCTTATCTTGTTTCTGCTCCGCGTCATTTCATATTATCAATTTGAGCAAAAGGAATGTATTTGGACATTTCGTCCCTAACGTTTCGCATTCAAAATGTTATACATATGTATACATTTACTCCTGACGGTTATTAGCGCGTGTTGGTCTGTTCTATTCTACGTCGGCCGGAATATTATTTATATGTCTTATTATTTGATAGATTTTTAAGGTGTCAGATAAAGTCAAGTTTCAGGGTTTATTTATAAGAAAATGTGAAAAAGTTTCCCCGGAAAGTTTTTTCTCGCCCGGTCGTTTAACCTAAACCTAATCCTAGATCTGATGTAAATATTACAAAACAGTCCTGACCTAACCTAACTTAAAACAATACAACAAAAATCTGAATCTCAAAGCTCAAAACACAAATTTCACATGGGGGGCTTTTATCTCGAGAACCTTTTCGAGGGACATTTTTTTTTGTCGCGAAGTTTTTCGCCGATCGGCTGAACTTTCATCATGATTGTCGAAATTCCCAAGGCGAAACGTCCGTAAAACCCCAGTACAGTACAAAGAGAAAGCCTGATGGTGGCTTTAGGGCGGAGTTTTTACTGCTCGGCACCCACGAGAATTCCTAATGATCCTATCTCTCGTTAAATTGAAAGTCTCAAACGGAAATCTTTATTTCATTGTGTTCAAGATCCAGTGAATCCCAAACAACAAACAACAGGAGTAGTGGAAGTAAAACCAGTGTTGATCTTATACATAGAGTATTTTATAACTTGCCCAAGCAGAAAATAGGCTTCGCTTCAGCAGTGACTTTCTTTCCGCACTCTCTGCACTCAAGGTGCTTTGCACGTATGTGGGTTACATACCTTCGGGAAAATCTTGAGCTACGTCGTTGAAATTCCTTGAGCGGCTGGGATCATAAAGTCCCCAAGCATTGTTTAACGATCTAGTGTGTGCGGATTTTATACACTTTGGCATTCGGTAGACCTACTCATCTTACATACTAAACCTGAATGCATATTATTAAGATTTTGAAATTCAACGCTGTCGTCAACCTTGATACGTGTGAGTGGATTTGATATGTAAAGCACAAGCTGTTCCAATCATTGTTAAATTGTCTACTCCACCCCTCTACATACTACAGCTTTCTCCATGGGATATTGCGAAAAAAAATAACAATACTTGCCGACGACGTGGGCCGTGGGAATACGTATCGCCCACATACAAGAGTATGGGCAAGCTTAATAAAACGAATTACCTAACTCCAATCGTCATTGTCATCGTCTTGGGGGTTTAGAATTTTATGAAGTTTCCTTATGATAAATAAGCACATGTAAGTGGGTTAGAAATGGAGTTTGGGTATGCGGCGAAGTAGCTAGTAGCTACAATATGAGCCTAGTAGATAAACGTTAACGTTAAGCGGATCAAGCTCCCTATTCCATGCCGGTTAAGCGGTATTAAGTATGCATAGAATTACGCTATAGCCTACTAGTACGACTTAAAGCCTCTACTTTAACCGCCCTTTTCCCGTCCAGGCAGCAAAGAAAGTTGTCCTTAGACAAGCCGTCTGCAGAAAAATGTAAATTTTTTATAGGTGATGAAAGGAAACTTAAGCTTATATGAGTGCTGGCCGTAACAGACGTCTCGGAAAGCAGCTTATTTCCAGTTGTAGTAGAAAAGCAGTAGGTAGGAAATCATTTCGGAGTACCCAGTAGTGTACTGCCAGCCGTTCGCTAATATATAATTTTAAATAATAATTAAAATTAAATTAAAAATTTAAGAAAAAACTATCGGGACGGAACCGCTAACCTGGCGTAATTTGGTTGGTTAATTAAAACAACATAATACCTACAGGAGCAAGGATTTTTGAGTTTTTTCGTTAAAAGGTTATTCCATTCTTTTGTTTACGTTGTTCACTTTTAAAAAATCGGTTGTTTATGTTTGTTGATGCATCGGAGTTGATCAGAGTTAAATTTGCAATTTCGTGACACCGTTACTTGTTACTTGCCAAACTGGGTTCAATGATCTTTTAAAATTGCCTAGATCAATTTTTGGAATATTTAATTTTAATTTTTAAAAAATTTTAAACCGTAAACGGCGTCGAGCTTAGACAGTATTTGGATTTTGTGGAATGTATTGAATTTGTAAATACAACGTTGCCAAGAAGGACAGAGCATGATTTCATCGACTGGATGACTAAAGTCTGAGAGTATTGAAGGCTCGGCTGGCTAGATCTAGCCAGTTGAACCTTCAATACTCTGAGACAGTCATCCAGTCGAAAAATCCAATCGGATTTTTTTTTTGGCCAAATGGAGTAACCTAGTAGGCTACGGAGCTAGCCGTTGTCAAGGGACCTTGGATGAAATAGAATGTGAACTGAAACCATAGACTTTTGCATTGAAAAATTGAATTCCGCACTAAGGAAAATTGCTCTATAATTCTATAGGTTAGGTTAGTTGTTGGTCATGTGGGTATTTCAAAAATCTAACCTAACCTGTAGAATAGATCAACCTCGTCTGTCAACGTTTTAACCTAATCTAACCTGACTAAAATCAAATTTACTGCCATTTCAGATATAAGTGCGGAATTCAATTTCCCAATGTACGATTCTAGGTATTTTCCACGAAGGTTGACTTTCGTGGTATTTTCTCAATGCATGTTTATATATTTCCTGATTGAATTGTACAAAACGGTATATTGTTAGATGAGCCAGCTAGGCTAAATTCAGCCATTTGCTGAGCCATAACATATATAAATAGAAATATGTATAGGTTTGTCCTTACAAGCGCTTATAATTTATTATAGAATTTTCCAAAAGATCAAGGGTTTAATTACGATAATTCAAGGGTTTGATTACGATAATTTCTGAGAATGCATGTTTTAGCAGTGGAATTCACGATAATTTAAATCAGTAGTAAAATTAAATATTTATGACGGTCAGGCATGTCCTCTGCTGAATTACTATAAAGTATTTCTTCATGATGCAAAAATTTGGTTAGATTGTGGAGTCACGGGTTAAATATGTCACGGTAGGAGCACATGTGAACTTGGAACTTGCTTACTATTTTGAAATGACATTAAGTTTTACAATGTTTTCACTACTTATACGATTTTGATTAGCTGGAATTAATGAGAAAAATCATGTGGGATTTTAGTGTTTTTTGCACAGTTATTCTTGGTAATTACATTCATGCAGATACCTTACAACTGAAAGCTGTGATTTGTGATATTTTATACCAAATTGCCTGTTGGCTCGTTCCATATCTAAATATTTTTGTCTTATGACATGGCAGGACAGATACACCTCCTGAACCTTGAAGAATTAATAATTTCACTCTTTAAATATTTGTAGTGACAATTAACGAATTCAGAAAAGCAATGCCAGTAGATATTCATAATAATAATAACTAAATGACTCCTTCGCATTCATGTCACTACTGTTTGTCAACTATCACATGTATATCGAGCAATAGGGCTAAGATCTGCCATAACCAAGCAAAGTTCACATTCTGCACAATTATACTGTACAAATTATCTGAAAATATATCATAAAATAATATATTATCAAATCCAAAAATATGTTCAATAAACTCGGTTTTAGTCACAGAAGCGCTTAGCATTCGGTGATACCCTACAATCTAAATATCGAGTTAAAATGTAGCTGTTATCCGCGCGTGGAGGCAATTTTTTTTATTAAAAGTCCCAGAACGAGAACGCAATGATATTCAATTCAGTAGATGCATCGTCTGTCCAAGATGAACCCTTCTGATGACCTATTTCCCAGTGCGTCCTAAAGACGTTTCATCATTAATCATGACAACAAATCTGAATTTGTGCTCCTCATAACCCCAAGGGAAATCCCTCGTCTCGACCAATAGGAGCTAAGAGGATTTCTGACTACACGAGGCACTGGAACGGTGAGCGTTGGGGTGACCGCTTTAAAAAAAAATCATAAAAAATACATGAGAACAATGTACACGTGGAGTCAGAATACCAGGGGAAAATATCGGTCAATAGCAGGTGAGAGATGAAGACACGGGATGAGTTTTTTATTTCCATTTTCAATATGAATGAAAATCGTTCAGGCTTTTACGTTTACGGTTCCTTATTCCCCCATTGAATTTCAGGTAATTTGGGCCCAAGTCATTTGACCTTCAATATTTCTGCACCTTTTTTATTAAAAAAAAGCCACACAGAAATCTGTGCTCTTTGCCGCAAATGTCATTAAAAATTGGGAAATATATAAACGTGCCATGAGAAAATAGAATATGCCATGAAAAAGAAAACTTTTGCAATAAGTCTGCATGGCAGTAAAGATTTTAGTCAGGTTAGGTTAGGTTAAAACGTTAGCGGATGAGATTGATCCGTTCTACATGTTAGGTTAGATTTTTTGAAATACCCACATGACTAACAACTAACCTAACCTTTGGAATTATAGACAAATTTTATTTATTGCAGCATTCAATTTCCTATTGCAAAAGTCTTCTTTTCTATTGCATATTCTATTTTTTCATGGTATAGAAAATGGCCACCCTTAAAAATTTATTACAGTTTTTTCTACCTTGATGTCATAATTTTTATTAGAATAATGTGAGTCGGACGAAGTGCTTAAAATATATCCTTGTCCTTGCAATAATGATATATCCGGATTACTTAAAATTCAGAAAATTTACCTATTGTAATAATTAATTTTATTTTACTAAATTTATTTTACGAAATTTTCAATGCGATACAGTAATGCTAAAGAAATGTTATGTCAAGGATATAATGAAGAAATTCTGTCACGGGAAATATGAATTACTGTAAACTCTGCTGCTTTGCGTAGGTATTGGTGTTATGAATTTACCAATGTAATCAAATATTCTGTTTAAAATGTCAACCTATGAATTTTCTAAATAAATAAGTAGGTCTTTGTTTATTTTTATAATCTGAACTCACATCAAGTTTTTTTTACATCCAGATTGCCTAATTAGACTCACACATATTGAAAACATATTGAAAACAAAAATATTACATTAGGAAGAAACGTAAATTAAAAAAAAAACAAGAATTCAGAAGATTACCCAGTTCGCTACCAAAGATTCGGAACACTCATGTCTAATTTTTTTAATACTACAACATATTAATAAATATTTAATAAAAAGCTGAACGGTTTTGCATTTCCTCCTGCAAATGGGTTCTTACTTCTTACGGAAATCAGTTGTTTGTAAAAGTGTGAACTTTCACATTCGTTTTGGGGAAGCCCTCGTATTTGCAAAAGAATTATGTCGCGACGTCGATTTAGCGTGAATTCGCATAGATATTCAGATTGCGGTTAAGTATATCATCATAATTGCTTTTCAGATAGACTATCACCTATCACTAACAATTTTCCTTGGCCCAGCGCCCAACTGACAGGGACTCATATGATCCAGGCCGAAATGTCCAAGGGACGCTTCCATTGTTGCATCGGTACATTAAATTACGCATAGGGGTTAATATGCCTTGAGTCAGAAAGGGGGTTCGCCGCTGAGGAACAAGAGAAGGGTTTCCCGGCTTTGGCACGTGGAGATCAAAAAAAAATTACTACAAATTCCTACTTTGCAGTTTTTTTTTGGATCTCGTCTCAGCCCCGTCTCGTCGTCTCGCCTTCATATTGATATACTTATACACCTACATCCTACATATATCTTTTGTAGGAAGCGAAAACAATGCAATAAATTAGTTGAAACTGTGATTTTTACATAACCGGTAGTAGGTACATTTGCTTTAGTGGGTCTGGGAAAGAAATTGTTGTTATTCTGAACGAATATAGCTCTGTGTCATATACATAGTTTTATAGGCAGTGCACTTCTTAGCTCCACGTGTCTGGACTCTCAGACAGTAATGTTACTCGCATTAATCAGCCTAATAAAAATTTATGACACGATTAAATTAAAACGCAAAATAAAAGTAATTTGGTTTGATGGTTTTGCACGAAATTCAGCAAAATTACCAAAGGTTACATTTGTCTATAACTTTTTGATATTTTTTGACAAAGTTAAGGTTATTTTTATATTTTGAATTTTGACGGTAGTCTTTAGTGTTAGCTAATGGGCAAATTATTTTAATTTTGAATTCTGGCGGTAGCCTTTAGGGTTAGCTAATGGGCAAAATATTTCTATTTTGAATTCTGCCGGTTGTCTTTAGTAATAGCTAATGGGAGTTTTATTTTGAATTCTGGTGGTAGTATTTAATGTTAGCTAATGGTCAAAATATTTCTTTTGAGCATATCTTGCTCAAATGCCTAACCTTTCGAGATGCCATACCGCTAAAATTCAGAATATAACATCGCGCTATTTCATCATCTGAAATTTTAACATTATAAATATTAGTAATTTTAATGCGAATTTTAAAAAAAACTGAACGGTCAATAATTACGTAGCTTTTCTCAATCGTCACTAAATGTATTCGTGTGCATTTTAGACTTATTCTTATTGTTAGTATAATTATAAATTATGACTGATTGATTAGTCTCTACCGCGTTCAGAGTCCTATGCATAACTTTGTTAGGTTAAGTTACGAAAAGCTAAGTTAATTTCAAAATAAAGAGAGTTAGTTTACCGTTTCGTCCTCCCCTAACCTAAATTGTTGAAACATTCCCTAACTAAAGTTAGAGGACTCTAAAATCCAGTAAAGTATGGTATCGTATTCTTTTCCAGAATGATAAGTAAATCATACGCAAAATCTTTTTGATACGATATACGATAAATAAACTTAGAGATAGATAGTCGAATTCAAATCGTCAAGTACGTAAACGTATATGCACTTCATATCATTCATATCATAGGTATGGCCAACCTCCAGATTGGATTTAATTTTTGTACGACCTAGTAATTGCAAGCTGAATCAATTGATATGTTAATTTGACTCCACAATGAATCTTTAGAATTTTCAAACCGAAATTGCAAGATATTCAAGGGATTCAAACTCCAAAACCCGTTGCAAGGGATCCCGATCCGAACCGAACCCTTCTGTACTGACGTTGAAAGAAGGAACGAAAAACGTAAAATTCCAATCCCACGAACAACGGGATGAAATTAATCATTGTAGAATCTTCCAAATGTTTCTACATGAGTTGAGAACCCTGAAAAAGGGCTTCTTCTGCCCTTTGGCAACCAACAGGAACCGTTAAGGGACCCCGTTACCCCTGCGGCCAAAAACTCCGGCACGTGTGTGTGCCCATTGTTCCTTCAGCCCAGATACTATGTATGTTCTACGCTGACACGTGGAGTCAGGCTTCAGATCAAACTTGAGCCTCAGCACAGACGGATGAAATAATTTTCTCGACTTTTCAGTTCTCAGATCAGTACAATTACAAATTAAAAATTACAAATGCTACATTATGGATCACTATTATGAAGTATTTGAAGGCATTAGTTTAGATCATAATCAAACCCGGCGGTTCAATTTTGTGATTAATTATTCACAAGTTCATGCACAAAATGCTGTGAGTAATTAGTGAGAATACTGTGCACAACAGATTCTTCATGGGCTCTCTGAATAATGAGTTCGTCACACTTCTCGGGAGCAAAAAAAAGTACTACCAGCCATGCATATGTACTTTTACACATACAGGATGGGTATTGAACTTGAAACCTCTGATGATATGATTATGATATTAATGCGCGCTGTATGCCACTATGCTACTATGTCATTGTTGAGTTTGGACGTGAAGTTTGAGGCATATGTCATGCTCCTT
>JAQFYT010003404.1:0-10800 GCA_034694925.1 Ceratophysella denticulata | reverse complement strand
GTTATAACATTTGGCGTAAACCCTTCCCCTCCATTTGTTTACATTGCGAGGGTGGGGTGGGGAGTATCTGTATCGGAAACCGTTAAGTCGAATTTAGGTTTGTTTTAACGCAGGGAACTTGAGATATCCAAGTTCCCTGGTTTTAACGAGTTATTTTGACGGACCCACTATTACAATACGGTACACTCCAAGGACATTGGAGGTTGGACATAACGTAAAGTGAATACTTACTAAAATTAGTACTATTGTATATTACGTTGGAGGCTATCTGAACCTTTAATCAATCCTTGTAAACTCATTACAACCACCCAAACCATTGTAGCCATAAGCATATGGTTTGGCTAACAATAAAGTTGTTAATTCTATCAAAGACATCTGTAGGATGTATACCATGAACCAGTTAGACAGTTTCGGCATCATTTAATCAAATGGCATAAAATACAAAATGCTTCAGAGTTTAATTTTGGTAAAATTCCGACTTTGTCGACTACGACATTTGATTTTGGAGACACGGAACGTGGAGTTGAGTAAAGACGGGTAGGAAATAGAAACATCTATTTTGTTCCAGTGGTAATCTGTGTGTGCTGGGAGGAGGGAGTATCTCTTTCCAATGCATGAATCTTATAAATGTTTCTCTTCCTTTCATTTCATTTCCATTCACTCCAATCTCCCTCCGGCTCAAAATAACTTTCTTTTCTCCCCAGAAAATAAACAGAGAGAAAAAAAGAGAGATGTAGGCAGGTAGAGTTGAGCTCAAGCCACTCGAACGGACTTTTCCTCGACCTGTCAAGCTCCTCTGCTTTCCCTGTCCCAACTCCGAATCAACGTCCTGGAAAAGGTAAAAATCCTGCTCGGACTTAAATGTATGCCAGACTGGAGTCTGGAGTGTGCAAACAGAAGTAAAATACCTGTCTCATCCTTCTTTCTCTCTCTCTGACGTCCAAAGACCTTCATTTCATTTCCCTACCACCACTCAGGCATGCACGAGTCGTGCTCTGCAACCACAACCAGGATTTTAGTCGGATTTTGTAAATTGTAATTTTAACAAGGAGAATACTGCTACAATAAATAATACCGTGTAGTGAAAACATCTGGAAAGGTTCGAATTTATGACACTTCCTAATCAACACCATTTAAAGCAAACTTACACAATTAGAACTATACGGATTTACCACAAATTGATCTAGTAAAATTTATTTTGAATGGCCTAAAACTTTTAAAATTTTGCTATTGCTATTTTGAGCTTTTTCCGTTTCACAAGTGCCCCATGACTGTACGATGCTGTTACGAGACCACTGTGTAATGGTATCAAAATTCTCGCGGCCGAGTATCTCAACCAAGCTGATAATCAAATAGTAACAAAGTCCCATTATTGACAAAACTCTCCTCTGAGAACACAGCACAAGAACATTCAAAATAACAAGCACACGAAAATGCTCGTAGAGAATTGTATTATTTCTGAATAATAAAGTAGGATCCAAGTCGGTAGCCCTGGAGAAAGCTGCCTGGTTTCTTAGCTCTTAGAAACTTGAAACGGGGAAAAGGGGTTTAAAAATTCCCAATTTCCCGTTTTACTCCTTTTGGGTTGTTTAGGTATGTACTCAGCTTCTGAGTTCCATGAAACTAACTTTTGTCTGGTCTCCCTCCTCTGGTGCAACGGGTTTTATTAATACCATAATGGTTCCAACCCGGGCAGACCGACCCACCTCTGCTCCATTGGAATGGACGCGAAATATTTTGTTCAATAATAAATTTTTGAACTTTCCTCTCTTGGATATTGCAAGGAAACTTTTTTTCTTTTTACTTTCTTACAAAAGTATTTATTCTCATGAGCTCCCTCTTCCATAGCGGAATTGTAAGTAAAAATAACACTTTTCCTCGTCAAAGTTCATGACAATTCCACGTAAGACGCTCAATCAGCCAAAATAGCCTCTACAAACCCAAGTCAGCGCAAATTACAGAATACCTAATTTAACCCGACTTTTAGAAAGTTTATTCAAGCGTTTCATCTCAGGATCGCATCATCTTTTTCTAGCTCAACCTAAAGGCAAATAACCCAAAGGTAAAGGTTAGGTAGTAGAAAACCCAAAGTACCAAAGGTAGTAAACAGAATCAGATAATATCATGATCGTATGCTATATTAGCACCGAAAATTTAGGTAGTAGATACAACAGTAAAACAGAAACTTTATTTTATTTTATTAGTATATAAAAATACCTTGATATTATTTAAAATACATGGATGTCACCTTATACAGTCACAAAGTTTATTTTAAGTTTATTTCCGTGTAATTTGACTATGTACAATAGCATCTCATACAGTATATAGAAAATTGCACTAAATACGCACAATTTGTTCCACCGAATCGTCCTACTGCGCCCCCGTGGCCTGGTCCAAAGGCCCGATAGTGTGATAGAAGAAAAGAAAGTTCACTTTCACTTTGTCACAATTCTATTTCATTCCATTCCAGTGCCTAGGAACAGGAGAGAGCGAGGAGAGGAGAAAAAATAACTAAACTTTTCTCATTTAGAAGTCTGACGGCAGAAAAAAAAATCAATCAGTCAGATTCCCCAAAAAAAAAGAACTTGCATACATGTGAGAACATGACGGGAAGAATATTGCCACGTCGACACATTCTAGTACTAATTTTTAACAGCGTTTCCTTGCTTTTGGCATAGAGGCTTCGTGTTAGTACATACACTGTTCCCTGTTCCATTCCCAACCCACTACTACCAAGACGCAGACTAGGCCATAGGAGACCTGAGTGACATTTTGACTTGACAAGGTTTTTCCATATCTCCAACTTTCATCCGTGAAGCGTGTCAAGTTTCTTGCCAAACGCATTAGTGTTCTACACGGGATATCCGGCCATCTTCGGGCTCATATAAAACATGTATTTGATTTTATCGATAATATATGAGCCGTTGGCTACGAAGTCCTGGTTTCTGCTCTGGTGCATAGCACAGGGAGTAGCAATCGAGCTCCTGCTCCGTTAATTATAAGACATGGAGAAAGTAAACCTAGCGTTTTATTAATTCACTTCAGAATCGGAAAATTGGGAATACAAAAATTATTAAATTTGAAAATCATTTTTCAAGATTAGAGAAAATCGGGAAAGCTAACTCTGCAGGGTTAACTATTAACATTGGTTCATACAAATATGTCCTGTAATATGGAAAAATCGGTTCTGCACCTGCTAGCCTGATTTTAGTTGGAGTATACCCTCAAATAATATTGTACTGTGTACTCACTTAAGAGCTGATGCTGTTCTGGAGAAAGTTTTCCTGGGACTGGATCCGCGGATATCATTTAACAGAGTCCACATTGGAACTTGAACAGTTGGGAAGTGAAGTTTTATTAGCAGAGGATATTAGGTGTTTGGAGCATATAAACTGGGCCCGGTCTATATGGTTCCGGTTGGGTGTAGATGGAAGATTTATGTTTCAGGAGTATCACGGTTGACAGAGTAAGCAGAAGTATTAGAGCCTCTGTACACATAGGAAGATAATATATGGTCTAGACTTCCATTACTTCCCCGCAATGTTCCGTATCATGTTCGATTTCTTTCCACTATATTCCATGGGCACTGGGGAAACTTCACCTTTCTCCAGTCTAGGAGCCCCAGTCTGGGAAATGGAAGGACATAAATCCATTATTATGCGGAATATAATGCTCATAATACTCCTTGACTCGGGGAAAGTCTATGGGGTACTTTACCTGAACTTCAAAACCATAACCCGTGTACAACCTTCTACATGTAGCCTATAACGTGGGGTTTAGTGGTTATTCGACAATTCTACAGCTATGTCCAATTCTTACGTTTACTTGTAATACAATGCTAAAATTACCTTGTTGCTTTTGAAGTCGATCAAGAATCACACGCTATAAAGTTTATTTCAAAACTCTTTGACATGTAGAATACAACCATAAATCGGAATTTCTGCCAAATTATCTCTGCTCAATTGTCGCGTTACAGTTTGAAGAACCCTCTTTACCAAGACATGATGGGGCTGAATTCGATACTCTACCTAGTAAGGCTCACTCGCTTTACAGAAATGACAGAATATACATTTTCCTTGGTTGTATCGTAGCGTGAGGCCTGTTTAGCATATCTCCGGATCCCTTCCATCCGACAGGGCTTTTCTAATAAATCCCAATGAGGTCTTTGAGTCTTTCCTTTACACAACTCTTCATAAATGTCGTGCTTATGAACTCCAGGCCTTATAGAAAAGATGCATACCTATAAATACAATGCATAAACACATATTCCGGACACTTCAGCATTACCGCAGTGTAATGTACTGCAGAAGTTGTCAGGTAATGGTGACCCTTCTAACATTTTAGTTAGTGCAAATACAGTATATTCTTAATTCAATCCAATTTTATCAGTTTAAAAATGCATAAAACTGGAAACGGCAACCACACATCTGAAAACTCAGCTATGGATCGTTCACATAAGTAAAATGTTGGAACAATTTTTCATTTGAATGTCGTTGTTATACATAACAATACAAAAAACCATATATATATATATATATATATAGGTGGTGGTATGTATTTAGGTTAGGTGGACTCGACTCCCAAGAGCAGGCAGAGCTGCTTGAATCAAAGCACACTTTTGCGCATTGTGAAGTACCTAATGGAGTAGAGATACGAAGTGTATTTGGAATTCAGTTGGAATTGAGACCTAAATTACGCCAACTTCCTTCTGGAGACCTAATGTGGAGAAAGGAGGCTGTGTACCATTCCAATGTGTCCCTAGAGCTTCATATATTTTCTCCTAAGCTCTTCTTATAAATAAGTCTAATTCTCCAGGAAATCCCAAACCTCAATAAATACTAACAACCGTTTCGAACACAATTACTCAATCGCGTGCTGTTCCGAGGCTAAAGATGAGTGTATTTTAAAATACTACATCATCATATGAGTGAGAACATCAGTTTGAATTTAGAAAATTATTGTACATTTATAGCCATGACGTTATAAATAGCCACTTGGTAATTCAGTTTGGTTCTGCGTTAGCTGGAATGTTCAATGTACAAGTGTGTGTTCGAATTTCGAATGCATCTGTGCTTTCCGTTTAAATTTTAGTTGTATCATATGAGTGTGATTTAAATTATATAATAGTATATTTGATTTGTGCTTAGGTTGAGTCCTATAGATGCAGCACCGATGGTGGGCCTCGATTTGGATCTCCTTCCACCAAACGAGAGACTGCCGCCGCAGGAACCCGCCGCTGCTTCTCGTGGAACTCCGTGCTACTTTGTGCTCAACGTCACGAGCCCTGACCCCCCGTCAACCTGTCAGAAGCTAAAGAAGAACCTTCTCGTTCTTCGGCGGAGGAGAGGACGACTGAGGCAGGGCAACCTTAAAAAACGGGATTCTATGTTGTGCTGCGGACGCCAAAAGGTAAACATACATTGATGCATTGATGCCGAATATCTTGAATAATTGAATCCTGAGAACCAGATCTGAAGTACCATGTTGTAGCAATTACATAATATCAGAGAGTTTTTATAAATATGAATGGCGAAAGGTTAACCATAATTTTAAAATGTCCAGCTTTGCAAATGCGGCAGTTTCGGTCCTCGGTGTCATCCATAGATTTGCAATACTTCTCTCGGACTGCTTTGCTCATGCTTTCGGGATTTTCGCTTACCTTTCCACAATATATTTAACACTCACGTTACACCATGTAAATTACAACACGAACTCGGCGATAATAGGGAACTCCATCTTAAATCTCGAATGAGGAATTTTATAGCCTTTGAAAATTCACAAAGTTCATCCTCTAACAGACGGTGCGTGGTGCGTGTAGGCCATTATCATATTTTGAATGTAGAACCACGCTCCTCGCTGTAAGAAGGAGGAATAATTTATGACCAAGGTAATATTGAGGTTTTACACGATTCATTTTCTAGGACTATGAAGGTATGAGAGCATTTAGCGTGTAGTTTATCTCCATGCTGGTTGGAAGTACCCGCAATGTGAGATAGGAAGTGAAAGTGAAAGCGCCATGGCAGATCCCGAGCTGCCGTTATTTCGTGCAGAGAAATGGAGAAATTTTAGAGCCTCTGAATGCCCTCTTTTAGTGTCTCGACAAGTCGACAATAAAATAATTAGAAGTTTCTAATCATCTTCCTTTCCCATTGTTCTACTTATTCCATTCTTTGAGCCAGCTAGGACTTCCGCTTTCCTCCCTTCCCAGTTTCCTGGTCCTGAAATGTGCATTGCATACAATAGGCTAAACTCTTAAGACACTGGAGGGATTGCTTCTAGCTCATTTGAGCCTTGGCAAATGGGCATTGGGTTTCTTTGGTCAATCATTGGTACCGTACCGATTTCATTTGTGATTTATGCTCTCTCAATCGCAGATTGTGGGTCGCAATGTGAGTTCAAAGTTATTTTGAGCTTTTTTATGTATGTTTTACTGAGTGTCTGAGTTCATAGGAATTGTGTCTTGTTAAGAGACATCTTAATTTAGAGTTTACAGGGTATTTCGGAATCTTCTGTCGCATTGGGTCAACATATGTTCACACGATACCGTAGAAAGACGTTCGATAGTGGTACCTACTGTAATTATGTCTAGGTGCTAAACAACGAGATCCTGATTAACCTAATGTCATGTGACCTTAATGAAGCACTGAATAATGCTGACAATGTTGACAATGCTTGTAAATAGGAAGCAACATCATTTGTCCATATTGCCTTACCGAGACCCAATTGGTATGTTGTAAAACAATATGACGGAGTCGGATTTGACCGAGGATTATGTAGGTAGGTAGCAGTAGAACGTCTGGTGGTCCCAGAACAGCTCAGCTGCCGTAGTTTCTCCAGAAACTGTTTGGTATGGACAAGGTGGTTTTGTTGGGCTGGGAAAGGAAAGACCCAAAGCCATAGGAACTGCAAGAACGTCTTAAATATTTCATGCCCCTCTTCCTCTCTCCTTATCCTATCGATTGTTTGGTTGGGAATCTTCCTTTCCTCTCTGGATTTTAAACTAGGATGAACACAGAGAAGCTCTATCTCCCCAATCCACATGATTCCACTGAACACAGGAAGTGCTCACGATCTAACGTTATACTCAAGATTCATGTCAGAACAACGCCGAAAGACTAGTACACAGCGCAACAAAAAAAGAAAAGCTCAAATATAATTTGTAAGCTATCTTTAGGTGAGAATTTGAATTACCGAACCTGAATCAACTTTGCAGTATAAGTTAATCCGTTTACCTATAATGTATAATATTTTAAATCGTATGGCTCCGAAAGTATATAAATTTGAGACTCTAATGGCACTTTAATTCCTATTACGACATCGAATTAACTGAAAAGTCTTATATGATTTTAAGAGTTACCTTTTGCATGCTACGATTTGTGGGTGCAGAGAATAGGGAATTGTGCAGAATTTGAGACTGTAGTTGTCCCAGGGAAGAAATTGTGGAGAGTGCAAGGGTGGAAGTTTGGGAGAGACCAGGGTCTTTTTATTAATGAAGGAGATGAAAAGAGCATTATGAGAGATGGGAGTAATCTTGTGAGGACGAAAGGGGTGTGTTTCTGGTGGGTGAAGGCTCTTCCAAGCATCCGCACTCCATAACACCAAAGGTCTACACTCTCGCTCTGATGTCTAATTAGATATAGACATGGCGACGGGGGTAATTAGCCTCTTGCTCCTTCCGCCCAAAAACTGAAATAAAACTCCTCCACATCTCCTATCATCATCATAACTTTCTCCTTCAATGCAACTTATCTCTAGATGCCTGCCAAACTGCCAAGGGATCACCGTAGTGGCACGACAATTTCAACGTATTGAAATTACCATATCCAAACTTTGCTGAACGGTGTGCTTTGAGTACTAGTGTATTTTCAAGTACCTGCACCAAAAGATTGCAATTTGCTATTTCATATTAATTAACTCGAAACTGAGACATTGACATGGAGTAGTGGGTACTTCTATGGAATCCGATCTGGGGCGCACACGTATATCCTAACCCAATGAATATACCTAATACCTATACATAGTTTTGTTGAGAAAACAGTATACGATCTTCGCTGCGATTTCGATCTGTACCGAATGGTGTAATGTCTAGGTATATTATCGTTCATTGCTTCTGAGGATTTTCATTCTGTTAAATATTTTGACTACATTAGTAACATTATGCATTTGGAACCTTCAAATTAAAGCGACTTTGTAAATCAGCGAACAATGTTATCACACCAAAATTGACGCAGAACCCTGTCTCTAGCCTCACTTAGCTAGTAGTAGCTGGTCTGGTGTCTGGTATTTGAATTCAAACCACTATATAATTACTCTGGTTTTCCACTTTCTAATGTGAGTTCCTTCCCGAGGGACCCGCGTTTAGAGCCCTATTGATCTTTTTTGTAGTCTCTTTTTAATGACATACAAACGATACTGTCTGTTCCTGACTGGGGTGGGATGAAGAATGACGTTTAGATTTGCATACCAAATGTTATTTTTCATATTGATTTGAAAATTCTGAAGTTTCCGGGTTTGTCTGGTTTCTTATTTGGTCTCGTTCCGTTTATGAAGAAATCTCAAAGGAGGAAGAAAAGGTCCAGACCAGACTAAAAGAGTTTCTCAAGGGTCTCCTCCTCCTTTTCCCATAAACTTATAATGAGGAGCGGATAAAAGTAAATGGAGATTTTTTTTCTTGAAGAAATACGGGGTTCCTGTGCTTCTCAGACTCATTAGCGAAGGAACAAGTTTATGTCTATAAAAAGCATCTAATTTGAGCCAATCATCAACTTTCGACCATTCAAATGAATATCCTCCAGTTTTTTTACAGTACCTAGTTTGAGTTTTAGTTTTCTGTGTTAGAATTTGACGATTTCCTTAAATTCGGTCGGTCGCACAAACTGTACGATATAATTTTTCGTTAAATTCGAGAAATTCATGGACATACCAAGCAATATAACTTGGAAATTTTAGAACCGTATTTAAATACTTAAGAGTAATAATTGATGACGTGGATTTGGGGTTAATTAAATTAACCGCATACCCAGCGGAAACGATAGACGTGGTATATGTGACCGTGGGACCGTGAACCTATGAAATGAAGGATTTTTAGAAAACTATATTTTTAATTTAATGTAGAATTATTCATGGCGGTAATATTCTTGAACTTTAAACTGCATATAATATGCCGTAAATACGTAAATATACGTATATTACGTATGCGTAAGTATTGGCACACAGTACAAAGCACATCGACCCTTAAACTCACATTAGCTTTATATCATTTAGTTAGTGCCTCGTTTGTCTGAAGTGGCTCAAATTAAGCTGTGTAATTAATTTAACAGTATGGGGCCGTAAAGTGCGGACTCCATAAACTCTTAACTTTCTCCAACCAGTCGTCATTTCCCTATAAAACTTGGCCAAGAAAGTGATTAGTATCCAAGCGAAGAAAAGGATTTGTATCCGTAATAAAACAGGGGTTATTTAGAGGCTATATTACGGAGAAAACATAATTTACTGGAGTTCCGCTGAATACAAATCAGAACTATTACTCTCTCTGTCTTCTGCACACACTGCCTTTCCCTTGGCTTTTATTTATGTACGCTGGTTGTTCGTGAAGTTTAGAAAGTTCTGGGCCTCAATACGCCATCTCGTTCCGGCTGAAGAAACTGAAACAGCTAACTTTCACTACAGGCCGGTATGCAGCGGCTTTCTCCCAGTTATTCTCTCTTCAGTTCAATGTAGATTACAGCTTTCTTCACGAAATATAGCGCACAATACATGAGTGCGAAAATCTGAAGGTAAAACAGGAAAACTATTTTACGAAATTAGGTTTACCCAATCTTAGCTAAAGGTAAAGTAAATCTAACTTAACTATGTACGGAGTACAAACCATGTTAAAAAACCAAATATAAACCCTGTCTGCAGGACAGGGTTTATATTTATTGCACATTATATGCTCTCTCCACTACTAAGCGTATTCGCATCCATGTTCTTATTTCACTTTGTAAAAACGAGCAGATTCAAGCATCTTGGGTCTTGAGATGAGCTTAGACGTAAGCTCATCTGGCTGGATTACCTTCGTATGCTCCTAGAAAGTAGTACAGTTTACTAAAGTAGAGTCTTAGTCAAATTAAAAAAATAAAACATGTAGTTAGCACGGACTGCACGTTGAAAGGCGAAGTTTTTCTCCGCTTCTTGGATCAGACAATAAAATGGTAGATGTAGATGGTTCTTTAAACTACCTACCTACTCGTGTTTTAATATTCATACACATACACGGAGCTTACATACGTCATTCCAACATCTTTTCTTAGTCTTTTATTCATCCCATTAGTAATTTAACCCAGGGCAATATGGTCGTGCATGGGATCCGTGAATTACTTTCATACCTAGGTATTTTGTTTAGAATGAGATGTAAAATAGGCGAAATTGAAGGAAGGATATTTCTTATTTATTTTTATTATAGTCGAGACACGTTCAAAATGAGTTTCTTGTTTATCGAGAAATATTAAATTCGATAAACGTCATTAATACGCCCAGATTGTGAGTTGTCCCGAATTTTGCGATTATAAATAATTTCTTATTATTCTTAACTTCAACGGGTCACATTTGTAGCATTGCAGTCAAAGAAAGAGACCCCGTAGATAATTGACGTCATTCTAATTACAGTAATTACTCAACCATGTTATGTCCATCTAGCGAATTGACTTTGGTCTCAATTAAAGCATTCAATCAATTGAAGTGGGCAGAGCTGGGCAAAATACATGCTAAAGTATTTTCAAAATACTTGTCAAAATACAGGAGAAAAGACACCTGAAAATA
>JAQFYT010003403.1:0-10802 GCA_034694925.1 Ceratophysella denticulata | reverse complement strand
AATTGACCAATCATAATCGTACCACGCGGCTCACAGGCAGGCACATCGGACATCCTAGGAAAATATTAGTAAAGATATCTTTACTTTAAAATCATCCCGCGTAATCGAGCTTCAGTCACTATGCTGAAAAAGTCTATCAACACAGTAAATCGGCACGTTGGCATGCCAACAATAACATTTACGCATAGATGTGAGGGCGGATGAATTTGAAATACTTGGAATTATACGGGCAAAGCAGGGAAATTAAGAAGTTGGCGATTGGTGTGCTGGCGGGAAGGACCACAGTCGTATGTGGCACGGTGGTGGATGTACGTATGTATTAGCACTGGTAGAGGTTAAAAGTCACCATTACCGCCAATTTCGATGGACCCACTTGGTTTTGTAAAGGTGCGCTCTTTTCAAGCAAACGATTTACGATTGACAGCAGGAGGTTGCAAATTATTAAGCGTGTTACAAAATCATTGCTTTGCAATCATGGGCCGGCTAGTTGGAAAAGTTTGTTTAGAGAAATATTTTTAGAAATTCGAATCAAAAATCCCCACAACAACACTAAACACCTAATAGATGCAGCTCTAAAACTAGGGACGACCACATATGCAATCGTTTTCAGAGAGCACACTAACTGCTCACATTTGTTACCATTACAAGATATCGGCTTCTGTGTTCAATGGCATTGGGACATGATGTGTCAAATTAAAGCGAACATGGAATATATGTCTGGCTGCAAGCTAATTTTATTCAATATGTCTGTTTTTAAAAAAAAAAATTTCGGTGTTTTCGTTTTTGAGCTTCTGTGAAAGCGATTTTATTCACGAATTTTGGGCTTCAAAGTTTTGACGTTCCTTCTTCCTGTGCACAGATGAAATTGGTCATTGTTTTGCAGTCAGCTAAACTTCAGTCACCACCAGAAATCTCGAATAGAAATCATTCACGAGGAAATTATATGGTGTTGCCTTTCACACTTCACACTGCCTCTGAACGTTGTGTATTTGTATTTGAACAAAACCTAGGTACTAGCTATGCCCTATTAAATGCAATATATCAAATTCATTGTATAAATATAGGCAGAGAAAGGGACTCCGCCCTTATTCATTGTTGTAAAAGTGAGCACCAACTACAATTTGAAACTTGGAAGAAATATTCATTCAAAATATTGTCTCACTTTTCGTGTGTCATTTCAGAACAAATTTGTTCGCCATGATGGCTTTATCCGAATCGGACGCAGACACGTCCAAATTAACCCAGTCACTTGACATTGACCGGAGTGACGGAGGAGGTCGTGGTTTCAGCAGGAATGGAAATCAAGTATTCGGAAATCCTTTGGTAAGCTATAATGTAGAAATGTAAAGCTAACTTAGGTAACACTATAATTGTACACAAATATCAAAAAAGGTCGTTTCGCCTTGTCTTTTCGCCCCCGGTCCACGTAACCAAAAAGGTCAAGGATGTACTATCGGTCGACCATTGCCGTCCAGTTTTTCAATCTCTCTTTACGAACGCCTTGCAGATGGCAGCAAGATCCTTGCGCGATTAAACAGTTATAAATCAGATTTTTTTTAAAAGTCAGTATTTCTTGGGCACAAGTTTTTTGCAAATATCGTAGACCCGTGCACTTTCTTAAGTTTTAAATGCCGTACCCTGCAGATACTATGACGCCAAGAGAACAAGAGATTTCAGGCCCGCATCGTAACCACCAACTTGATATGGTGTAATAATATTCATGTTTGTGTTCTAGATCGTGGAAAGGATCTGCTCCTTCATGAAAACCCAGACTGACCTCCTCCAGCTTCGTTTCATCAACCATCTCTTTCAGAACGAAGCGTCTAAAAGACTGCGAAGTGTTCACAAGCCCATTCCTCTGTGTTCATCCAACGTAAACTCATTGATAGCCTGGAGCAAGAGTCGTGAATCACTCAAACTGACCCCATTTCCATTTACGGCCTTTGAAGTTGACCTGGAACTGGAAAATCTGGAGACCTTCGGTAGCACAGTCGGTCATCACATCGAGCGGTTGAAGATTCGGCATCAGAGTTCCCATGAAACCAGCAAAAACCTGGCCATACTTCTTTCCAACTCACCGAATTTGACTGAGCTGTTACTTAAAAGTGATTGGAATATCTACGTTCCTGAAGAAGATATCAGCAAATTTCCGGCTTCTTTTCCTCACCTACGTGTCCTTGGGCTGACAAATGCAGGCTTTATTGACCCTGAGTTTGAAAATGGGTACCGACTCTGTGAACTCTTGATCAGCCGAGCCACACAGCTCAAAATATTCAAAGTTCCAGTTAGAAATGGAACTCCGAGCATGAGTATGCTAAATCTCTTCGTACAGAAACGTCCCAATAATCTTCCAAGCTTTTCATTGGAAGACTGCATCACGACTTGGCCAAGCACAACCCCAATTATTCAAGAAATCATAGGTCTTAATTTAAAGTTCACAGAAATTTCCATTTCCGTCAATTCCCGGGAACCAAATGAAACTCAGTCTATGGTACGAGCAGTGGGCACGTGGTTAGAGACACATAGAAGTTGCCTGAGAGTTCTCTGCATCAAAGTTTGCTTTCATCCTGATTCAACACCATTTCAATTTCCCGTACTTCTGGCATTGAAAAATCTAACGATTAAATATCCCATCAGGGTATTACCAGACGATTACCGACCAATTTTGCCATTTGTTGGAAATCCATTTCCGAATCTTCCAAATCTTTGTCTTGAACGTTATCGGGAGGACTTTGGGCTATTTGGAGCTTGCTCAATGCCGTCAGTAGAGGAACTTCACCTACGCTTCCTTGGAAATTCCCTTGCGGATCCTTCCTGGCCTCTGACCTTTCCCAACCTGAGCACTCTTCACATTGAATTTGACCCGGACTCGAGTATGGCGGACATTTTTCGTTCTACACTCAGCTACATCCTAACTCACCTCACACAACTCGTTCATCTGGATTTGGAACTTTCGAGGGATTGGTCAAAGACGCTACCAACCATGTGTCCACTTTCAAACTGGGGTTGCTGGGATCTTCTGACTGGTGGAATTCCGAGATCTACTCATGATTTTACATTGAATCACGTGCATTGGAATTTCGGAGAACCGGAGATTTTAGAGGAACCAGTGAACGGGGTTTACCGAGTTCCGTCGCTGCAAAACATGACAGGTGACATAACAAAATAACAAGCCATATTTGTTAGAAATATATCAAAAGTACATAGCACACTTCTGATAACTTTCTTGTAGTAGCACCCTTTGTACTGATGATCTACAATATATATTTGTCTTTTTTTAGCTCTCAGGACGCTACGTTTTTTCCCGAGGCTTCAGTTAAACCTGGGTGCTATTTTGTACATGACCCGTACACGAAAGCTCGTTCCGTTGCAGAAACTCGTCTTGTCTACTCTACTCCCACATGAAAACGCGTTATTATTCACGGTAAGGATTTTCCGTTGTTATTTGACTGATCTGCTAAAGGAAAAATAAGCTTTATATTGGAAGCAAATATGGGCAGAAGGCAAAACAAAGATACGTAAACAATAGAAATAGTGTTGAAGCATTCGGTCAGTAGTGAAGTACATATAACTACAAAATATTTTTTGGGATATATATAAAACTGCCATGAGAAAATAGAATCTGCCATGAAAAAGAAGACTTGTGCAATAAGTCTGCCAATGCAGTAAATTTTATTTTAGTCAGGTTAGGTTAGGTTAAAACGTTAGCGGACGAGATTGATCCGTTCTACAGGTTAGGTTGGGTTTTTGAAATACCCAAATGACCAACAACTAACCTAACCTGTGGAATTATAGAACCAATTTTACTTATTGCAGCATTTCATTTCCAATTTCCTATTGCAAAAATCTTCTTTTTTATGGCATATTCTATTTTCTCATGGCACCGAAAAATGCCACCCTTTATCTTTGACCTTCATTCATATAACTATCAAAACTATGAACCTACCAACTACAAATAACTACATACAAATGACAAACAACAGTCAAGAGTAACACGTAATAGAATGACAATGCGTTTGCTTACCTGTTGAAGCAGAGCATTATTTTTGGATAGCTGAATCAGTTGACGAGCCGCACGAAAGGAGCTCATGGTTACTTGACCTTTCCGAACTCGGGTCACTTGCTTTCCTCCTCGACTCGACACAAAAGCAAAAGGCGATTGAACAATTTGTTCCCCGACACCCGATAATCCTTTCCTTTCCTTCGGCAATGCAAAATGCAATGGCAAGCAGCGGAAAGTGGACTGAGTCCACTTGGGCTTGGAATTTCCCACTTTTCCACTGCACCCAACCACATTACGGCTTCCTGGAGTTCCCAGTCTGCTCGCGGTATGGCTCTCGTGGCAGTATACTCCAGCTCAACCCACGCTACGCTATGTCCGCTAGTAAGACCTTTCTCTGTCTCTGTCTTATTGTCTACATTATTGCAATTTACATCTCTTAATGGTGGTCAATATTAAATTAGTTAGTTAATTATAATCATAGTCAATATGTGTTTGAACGCCAATGTGGAAATGCCAAATAATAGCACGTAATTCGTGCTCATAAGCCGATTTGGTCGGATGTGCGCTGCATGGCATGGCTCGGTAACTCAGTGGCTGAGAGATTTTCTCTCAACTTCGACTGACACGGGGTTAGAATCCTCGGACTGGGCAGCGACTGACATCTGCGAAATCTTCGCCAAATATTGCGGTAATACATATATGTATTTAGAAATTGCATTAGAATTAATGAATGCAAATGTTGGATGATGTGCGTTCAGTATACAATTGACAGTAAAATCTTTGCTAAACTTAATTTTATTTTGACGGACTTTTGAATATTCTAATCACAAGATTAATTGATGATCAGGTTTTTTATACTAAATCTTAATTGCAGGGAAGGAGCCATGGCTGTGCGGTGAAGTAAACGTGAAGGGTGGTGGTTCCCATTAAGTCACTAGTGGGGATCACGCAGTCGGGAACGGGTTCACCCAAAATTACCTGTTTTTTGCATACAAAATATAAAAATATCAATTCATGTTTGTTAAACCCTCAATGTTAATATGATATGTTTTAAAGTACGCTTACACTAATTGCAGCATTTGGTGGGTGCTCAAAGTACTTTGATCCTGGAGAGTTTCCAGTGACCGTGAACCCGAAACCGAGTAATTCGTCTTCAGATTTGTTGAACAAGGCAAACGTGGGCTGGGATGCAGTACAATTGTGAGACTCATACTCTTCAACCTTGTAGAAGTTATGCAGTCCTATATGGGGCAAAAAAGAAATTCAATAGGTTAAATATGGCTTTACCCAATAAAAGGTAATAATTCTCATTTTTGTGGGTAGGCAATGCCGTTAGAATTACATATAGTATATTATAACTACAGTAATAGTATAACCGTAGCAAGTAGCCAATAGTCAACTTACCCATTCCTGGGAAACAAGCATTATTAGTCCATCCCTCGTTAATAGCATCAGATCGGCTCTTTGGAATAGAGATCAGGGCTTGCGGCGATGGTCCATTCTGGAAATGGACTCCAGTGCCAGTTCCTTCGCTTGCCAGGTCATCTTTGTTTCTTCCAGTCGTGCAAATGATTTCTGGATAAACGTACATAATTTTATTTCAAAATTCGCAGTTTTCTTTGGCGTAGGCCAACAAAGCGATTTCTATAATTATTGAGGGTTACCTGGATCGACGAAATAGGCCGTCAAAACGAAGTACGTTTTACCGTTTTCAGTAATGTTTTGGAACATGGGTACTTGCTCAAATCGGAAGGGGTTCACATGCGTTGCGGGTAGAATATCTTCATGTGGCATCTGTAATTTGATTAAGCACGGATGTGAAAATTGAAAACTCAATACGAATGTACTTATATAATATGAAGAAAATTTAATATTCAACTTTTACTCACACGAGCCTGAATACCGGCAATGGTTCCTTGAACATCAAAAATAAGAACCACGCCATCATCTTCGGGATCCTCGTAACGAAATCCAGCAAACTCATTGTCATCTCCAGAGCTCAAGCATTCTGACTGTGAGTTAATTAAGACCCAGTCATTTCCAGCTTCTTCTAAAGTTCTCGGCATTTTGAAAAATCCATTGAAGGCGTTCAAATTGTAGTGAGCTGGAGTAAAAGTTAAAAATCGAGCTATTAGCTAAGAGTCTTCAATGAAATTAATAGAACTAGGTAAGCTTTAACTTACTTCTCAAATCAGTCCAGTCAACTGCAAGTGAGGCACCTACAAGAAAAATAGGGCTTTAGTTAGAAAACTCTGAATTATTCAAAATCATCGAATACATACATTTGTATTCCATTTCAAAAATCAAGTTGAAATCAATTTGATTTTACACAAATGGTACAATGTTAAGAAATTTTACTTACGGGAAATAGCCAGCACCAAAAACACAACACTGAATTTGATTGCCATTGTAGCGGTAAATGTTAATGTTTGTTCAACCTTTGGGACTTTACTATTGTAATTGAACTCTGTATCGAAACTCTAGAACTGAACTGATGAATTCTGAACAAGTAATTCTGTTTTATAGGTTGGGAATTTGGACTTATTGCCATAGGTCTAACCTTTGAACCTCAAATCAGTAAAAACAACACTCGAGAATGATCTATGACACAATACATTTCCTCCAAGCTGGGATTAAATTGCTTTAGCATTGAATTGAGCTTTTGTGATTTAACAGAGATACTTGAGAGGCGACAATTCAAAAATGGTCCAAGCTGAATCGTGTCATAACGGACTATCTCTGTATATCAATACTGCCATAGTGGGTTTGTTAGTTGCCAGTAGTAAGGATATGCTAATACATGGGAATATTACTATTTTTGGTCCTGTGTCGCGTGTCGAGTACGTGTGCCTATTGCCACTTTCCACAATTTAGCGATTGCACAACAATTCTACACCGCACAATTCCTTGCATCAATCATAACTGATAATTTGGAAAATTCAAACAACTTTGAAACCATAAACCGTGTACCTGCAATGACATATTTCGTATGATACATTGATTCACAATATTATAGAAGCCCATTCTTTAAAAAAAACTGTAAACTGAAAAGACGGTCATTATGACAGAAATTGGAAATTGTCTGCAAAATTCCTGTCATAACTTGTTTCTGACGTCAGTGGTTATTTTAAGTATGCAGTAGGTACCGATATCCATTGTATTAGTTCAATGGTAAAATGGTTTCATAACGTTTTCGTTATCGATGTATTAAATCCTTTAATTATTTGGATACACAAGTACTTGAGGCTTAGGTCCATTAAAATTTGACCCGGGTAAAGGGCAAGCGGATCGTGAGCGTGGCATGTGCATAGGATCTAAGAATCTTAAAAGCGATTAAGCCTCCACTTACCGCAAAAACATGGACATTGAACATTGAACATTGAAGGTCAAGCATTATGCATCATCATAATCGGCGGCTTAACAAATCAGGCTAAATTTGACGATGGTGTAGTTTCCATCGTGTTCTTTCATAACTATAACATCATCTATCTATAACTCAATTATGATCACTAAATGACACATGTAAAACCAGGATAAATCCTAGCCGTGCTACTCGATTATGAAATTTGAATGGCTAAGCTATAGGCTAGTACAATGGCCTGGGAACCAGCAGCAGATTATGTCACTACTAGTCACTATCACACCCTAGTATTCCCGTAGAAACCCGACTTCAAATCAATGAAAAATATTATTTTCTGCTTTGAAAAATTAAACTTCGGCAAGACGGGAAATTTCTGTCCCTCAATCTTGAATGCTGGTACAATTTGAGTAATGGAATTTCAGGATAAGAGAAGAACCGGTAAAATATATAACTGAATCGCAATTCTTAATTCATCACGATGCCGCAGAATTTATTGAGAAAGTCGTTGGAGGGCTACTTCTTGGATGTCGTGGACGAGAGGGCTAACAATATTCCGTGAGTGACGTAGATCTACCAACTACCAGAACATGCCATTTATTAATAATGATGATTGTGCTTGGATAGGGGACGAGGCTCGTATGACAAGTATCCCCTCGCACCGGCCACTGAATTGAACGAGCGGCGAAGGAGGGCTGCTTGTCTGGATGCCATTCTTGTCCAAGAACGGGAGCGTGTGAAACAGAATAAACCGCGGTTTCAGCAGCGTTGGGCAGAGGCCCAAGAAAAAATGAGGGAGGTGGAAAAGAACATCATTAGCCTCAGCGAACACTACGTGGTTAGTTAAGACACATTTCCTAGTATTTATGGTGGAATGTGCATCGAAACCTGGCTGTGAGATCTTGGTAATTCTTTATGCGCTAACATGGTTTGAGCAGAATTGGCAGCTGCTAGTTCAATGCTAAAGTAACAAACTACTAATTTGAATTTTCCTCCACGCTGTCACTGGTCAGCGCAAAATACAAGAATACGACGTGTAAAGAAAGAATGTGAAATATTGATCTTCGATTAGGTATATACCAATAATGTTCCAGAACAATTTCTGCATATGAGATACATACCAACAATCCAGAACACTTTGACAGACCCTGTACACACGACCTGTAACGCTGGTATTCACCACTGGTATTCTATTGAAGTGTAACACATACCTAATTGCAATGTAATTTGTAGGAATCAGATGCAGAACGTGATCGGTACATGGTAATCGTAAAGCGGCAGCATGAGCTGAAACTCTTGAAGCTCCGTGACGTACAGAAACTGGAAGATGAAATGGAATTCCTGAAAGCAGTCAGGAAGGAAACGATGGAGCGTTTGGAATGTTTCAAGCCGGTAAAATCCTATTTGGAAAAAGTTAAGGAGGCCAGTCAAGGAAAGTTCAAGTCCATTCGCGAACTCTTTGATGCTTATGATGAGTTGTCCGTTGAACGAGGGGAAATGACCAAACGAGATCAAGCATCCAGTGCATTGGTTGCAGGGCGGCAGCGTCAGTTTGAGCTTCTCAACGCAGTAAGCTTTTAATTCATAATAACGCAAGCACGATAGATCTGTGGTATAATCGTGTTTTCACCGACTTGAACGCTGCCATTTTTCTCGAAAGGTGAAAGTTAACGAAGCTGTACTTCTGAACAACCACGTTTTTGAGCTCGTTGATGCTCTACGCGCTCTTCAGGACAAGCATCGGATAATGGATGAGGACCTAGCTCATATCAAAGTAACGGCCGCTCAACGAGCCATGATTTTGGGTAAATCGAGTATTACAAGAGCGAAATAACATGGTATCAGGATTACAGTATATATGTGGTATTGCTGCTATAATAGGTCAAATCCGCATTGCTTGCTATAATTTGTATCTCCAAATGTGCAAGAAACGGAGCAAGGCTGCAAAGGTAATTTACATTTGCAAATGTAGACTGGATTATATAATCGTAGTGAACATGACTAATGAATACATTTTTACCCATTAAGATTAAACAAAGTGACTCTATTCAACAACTGATGTACATTAAAACTTCAATGATTGAAATGAACAAGCTTCAAAAAATGGTCAGCTCAATTCTACGCCATGCCAAGGCTGAAGCGGATCGGGAGAAACTCGAGAGACTAATTGCCGCTCGTGACGCTCACAGGAAGAAACTTCTAGCTGCTCATAGGCATAAAGCGGAGTTTAATGACATGGAAGCCCTATTTCGAATTGAAAAACCGAAGAAATGGTTTGAACTTGATGAACATGAAGCAGCTATCCAGAATTCCAAGAAATTCAAATTGAAGCAGACTAAGTCCAAGCAAGGTGGCTGGCATCTACCCACGAAGTCGGCCGCGAAGGCTCCGTCGCAATTGGCCAATATCAAATAAGCAATAACGACATGAACAGAAATCATCTTCATCGCATCAGGTACACATGATTTTAAAAATAATTAGAGTCCGCTGTATTTATTCAAAAATCTAATTAGAAATAAGTTTTTCAAAAACAAACTAACAATTTCTTTGTCTTGTTTTGGGCTCAAACTAAAGCAGGGTGTACAATTCTATCTTTACAGAATTTCACATGTACAAAAATCTCAAAACCGAGCAGAAAAACCTTCAAGACACATACTAATCACAAAAGAAGTCAAATCAGCTTAATTGACATGTAAATAATATACAGCACAACAATACCTTTAGCTAACAAAATAGCTCACTACAAAAAAAACGAAAATCCCAATAAAAATGCAAAACTTTTGAAAATGTACAAAAAAGATTGGGGACACCTTTGGTAATTTGTGATTAGAGTTCTAAACTGCTTGACAAATAAAAACGGTATTATGGTATTACTCTGTATAACCGTATGGACTTTCCACTAATTACAAAGCGCGTGCAAAATATAAATAACTCTAGGGTATATAGCCGTTGTCCGAATTATGCGTCTGTCTTACAGATACAAATTACGAAATGTCATTAATGTTATCTTATCACAACATTAACAAACATGTGATTACACGAAACATAATTGTAAATGCAGCATGTAAGAACAAGTATGAAGCTAAACACTTCAAAACATCACATTGTATCGAATATCCGTAACAGGGAAATATTTTTCATTGCGTGTCAATGTTCACCAATGTAATTTGTGTAAATTGTCCAATGTATAAAATTGTCAAATTATATCATAATTATATAATACAAAATCCCAAGATCTCAAGTGCGTTAATTACTTTCTAAAAACCTTCTACTTCGTCAAATTCAAGAATTCGAAGACAGTCGACAAATTAAACAGGAAGAATGAAAAGTCATGTCAGCTCATCAGCATCAGTCATATGTACTCACTAGCTGGAAGCCCGTCCTACGGACGGCGTACATACTATCACTCATTTGAGTGACTTCACCCTTCCTTTCCTCAAC
>JAQFYT010003402.1:0-10807 GCA_034694925.1 Ceratophysella denticulata | reverse complement strand
AGAATAATTGAATTTAAGTTTTTCTACTTTCAACTCTATTATACTCCGTCTGAATTTGATTACTCGGTTAAATCTAGTAGAAAAACTTAAATATAACGAACTCCTCTGTAAATCAACTGTTAACCTAAGTTAGCAGATTCAAAAAAAAGAATAATTGAAGATACAAAGGAGGATCAGAATTTATTGGAAATTTCCAGTCTCTTCAGGCAAATTGACATTATGCAAACGTGGCTAGTGGGTTTGGGGTGGCATTTTTCCATGCATTGAAAAAATAGAATGAGCAATGTAAACAGACTTTTGAATTGAGAGATAGAATTCTGCACTAAGGAAAATTGCTCCATAATTCTATACGTTAGGTTAGGTGTTGGTCATGGGGGTGTTTCAAAAACCTACCCTTACCTGTAGAATGGATCAATCTCGTCTGCCAAAGTTTTAACCTAACCTAACCTGACCTAACCTAAAATCAAATTTTCTCCCATTTCAGACAAATTGCGAAATTCCATTTCTCAATGCACGATTCTACATATTTTCTCAATGCACGTTTATATATTTACCGTGGGTTGGTGTGTTTATATTGTTCATGATTGGGTTATGGTCTCTTAAACGTTTGAGGGGTTGCCTGAATTAGTTGGAGATATGTTAGTTTAAATTCTCGTTTTTACTCTGTGTCAAGTGTCATTGACGACAGTGAAGTAAGCCACGACAAATTCGTATAATATTACTTGTCGTAAATTGCTTAAGTCTGGGCATTATTTTTTGAACTAAGCCTGAACTAAGCCTAAATACTGGGTAAGTAGTATATACTGAAATAACAATTTCAATTCTTTGAGATGCTGAGAAGGGGCGAGTGGAAGAGAAAAATTGGCCGCTGACCATTCAAATACATTATACGTTTTTATGAATGCGTCCTCTGGTCATATCATTCAGTGAACCTTGCGTCGTTTCGTAAGATTTAATGACAGTCATTAGTCATTACCTTGTAAATTATGGCTATCAAGAGCAGTAGTGCTAGAAGAAGTTTAAGAAGATCGTTCACGAAGTACAGTATCTCGAAACAGTCGTCCCCGGTTGCAAGGAAATGAAATTGATTCATAATTCTCCAATTATGAAACACGAAGTAACCCAGGAAGAAGACTGATCAAACAAATATGAACCAAAATTAGAATTGACATGGTGAAGTTTGGCATGGCAGTTAACTTAGAATTATATGCTGTTATTCTTACAATATGCCAAGTAACTTTGCACAGCTAAAGGTGGGTCCGTCTCATAAATAGTTTCATAGTTAGCTTCCAATCGTCCACTGCAATTATTCCGCCTTGAAAAAAGGCGTTCAATTCGTAGCTTCAACTGGGTGTGGTAAATGTGTTTTAGAGTCCCGCATTTTGACAATTCATAAATGAGGACAAGATTGCTTGTGAAGTAGAGGAATAAACTGAAAGTTTACAAATAGTTATGACCGCGTCAATTACACACTATAATTCTGGAATATATCCGTATGTTGCGGCTAATTCCAACTTGATACTTTAATCACTGCACACGCGTGATAAAGGAACACGGTTTTTCAATTAATTATTGATAGTTTCGGACTCGCCAGAGGAGATGGGGCTAAAATCGCACAAAGTTAAAAAAATCGGAACACACTCAAGATCGCAACACCGCCATAATCGCAGCAGCAAAAATTGCAACCCCGTCATAATAGAAGCACATTCACAATTGCAGTTCTTACTATCATATTTGCAGCAGTAGTCGGAATCCCAGCAATAACAAATAGTGCCTTTCATACATAGTAAAGTGATATGATAAGCACATTACAGCATACCCACTCCAGTATCTTTTAGCAAACTCAGAATATTAATAATTTCGTAAAATATTCATTACCAAATATATAGTAAATGAATTAAAAATAATTACTCATTTGTCGATTAAATTAAGTTCGAAACCGACTGGTAAAATACCATACAGTTTGTCAAAATATTATTAGCCGAATATACACGTAATTAACGAAGTAATAAGCGTTAAAGTTCTGGGCTATTCCAGTTAGAAAATCTTTGATTATAAAGACGATAAATTGCACAGTACGCGTCCCAAATCATCCTTAATCCTAAATTTAGCGTTTAAATATGTGAACATTGAAAAGAGTGCTAAATTTTTCGTAATTAGCTCCTGGTTTATCCATAAAACCGTATAAAATATTATCCGGAACGGTCATAGCTCTACCAGGTTCATATACAAACCGGTTCCGTTATATTTAAGAAAGCCAAGATTATAGACGACGGGCCATAACAAATACTAAATAATTTTGTGAATATGACAATACATACCCGAAACAAGGAGAAATGAAGTTAGTTTCCCTTTCGTTGGGAAACAGCGGAATTGATAGAACACAGGAGATTGAAATAATAGCGATTGATACGCTAATCGATGCAATTTTATAAGGAAAATAGTCTTGTCCCGACATTTTGAAATGAAAAGTTCACTACTGTTCAAGTCACTGAATCACAATAAATTTTAATATGTGCAGAAGTAGATTTTGAGTCTAAAACTTCATTAGGTATCTAATCTAGAAAGGAATGAAACATCCTGTGCATTCGATGTGCAGAAATTTGTAACTGAATAGTGTATGTTATGTATTAGTTTAAAGAGCTCAAGTAGTCCCAGTTTTGAAGGTCAACCTGCATCAACTTATATGTATAATTTTCCTTCAGTATAGGCAATCTACCACAAGTGAGTCATTGTTTTAAGAATGGGTAAAGCAATGAGTGAATCACAAATAATTGGATTTTGTGGTTCTTACTAACTAGCAAAGTGTTCAGAACGGTCAGTTTAAAACTTGTGTCAACATCAAAATATACTCTGAAAATGACTAACACATTATCACTGATAATAAGTAGAATTCGACAAGCGAGAAGGATTAATTCTATATAGTTATTTATGTATATGAATGTACAAATGGTAAAAACTCAGGCTTAAACTGACGAATCTGGTAATTACAAAATTCGACTCAAGGATCTGTGTCAAGCCTTTACTGCTAACTCTGCAGATTATGAGCTTCTTTAACTAAAGAAGATGCGTCACTCTATATTTTTCGTACTTCAATAATTCGTAATAGTATTGCCGGATGAGCGGTGTGCTCCAGTTGAACTATCAGATACAGTAATCATACCTAATATCAGAAATACATAGGTATTATTAGTTTTAGTTTGTAAGTAACTAATAATTATAAAGCCAATAGACTTCTTGTCGACGAAAGCATGCGATATGCGACACAGACCTTTTACTTTTTAGCATTGTTATCTCTTATTACTATCCTTATATAATAGTTCCAATTCTAGAGTTTAGGGGAGCAAAAGTGATACTAATTTGGTGATACTAAATGGTATTCTTGGTACATAATTATGTATTGAAATGAACTCGAGTTCTTTAAATCATGGAAAATCATTATCAGTAAGATCCCATTAAGTCTTGCTTGGACATAAAGACCCCAAATGCAACTCATGATTTGTCACTTTAGACTTTAAATACTGCATGTGTCTGACTAAGTCTTCAACCCAAGAAGCGCATATCGTTCATGCGACATGGGATGAAGACTTACTGTTAGTTAGACCTAGGCCGGCATTGATGAATTGTCGGCCTAGGTTAGACACAGGCAGTAAGTTTTAAAATGCATCGCGCACACGAATGTATAACAAAAAGTTACTATATGGATAAGAAAACCCGCCAAGCTGCTTTCTGAGTCCTTGCATTCAAGTCTAGTCGATGCATCTCTGGAAGCCATTAGTCTGGCTCTGGCGTTCTGGAATTGGGAAAAAGGAATCGCAGTTTCTCACATGAAGCTAGATCTCGAAAGTTCCTGATCCAGAAAATCGGTACTGCAATGCATATAAGAAATGTAACCATTATTGTATTTTATGAACCTGCATCCGTATCGATTACCTGTAATCATTTATTTATAAAGAAATCAAATTTCTTTATTACATCGAAGCAAAAATAAGTTGATGTGCAGCACTTAAAAACATACTGGTATTACTCAGTTTGAGACGAGCATTTATTTTAATGAATGTTGTATTTATTGTACCACATTGTACAAACAGTAGCAAATTCTGATGTCAGTACTTCTCCTACTGTAGTGCAGAATGTTGAATGTAGTACCGGTACCTGGTGCTTCATGTAGTATCTGGTATTGGTGGATATTTAACAACAGTGCTATCAATTATGCAAACGAACTTATATTTGGCCTTAACTTTATGCTTAAATCAGTGCTTTGCATTTACAATTGGTCTTGGTCTTCGATATAAGCTGAGCTAACACCGGCAACACTGCCTCATCTTTCTCCTTCTTTTTGCGCTAATGGGGAATAGTTTTGTTTTGCCATAATTTGAAATTCCTGGGTTTTGCCGTACTGGGAAATTTAGGGCTTTGTCTTAATGGGGTTTGTCATAATGGGAGCCACCCATGTTGATAGGACATATTTGGCATATTTTCGGGTTTCGTGTAATATTTGGATACTATACCATACACCGTGAACCGGATTTAAGCAGAGCTGCCAGAACATGAACTGGGCCCCTCGTCTCGCTCTTATTGGATAATTTTTACCGGTCCCATGCCCAGATTCTCTCAAACTATGCTGCTGGACCATTTGGAATTTGGAACAAACCCAAACGATGTTCGTGGGCCATTCGGCCAATGACGCCGACCCGGGGTGTGATTTTGTAGAACCTTTCTGTGGTGTATGTGGTATACAATAACTGGACAGTTAGTTGATACTAAATAACCACTTTAATAACTGTAATTCTGGAGCTGTGTTTACTGTACAAGGTGTAGGTAAAGAGTGCAGATCTGTCATGGATCCCAACACGCCGACTGGCTCTGAACAGTATCAGAGCCCTACACTAGATGGCTCACGTATACTACACCTTTCCCCTCTTATTTGTAGACGTCGGGGTCAAAGGTAAGACTGGGTAGGAAGGAATAAGGAGGTCGCAACTCCGGAGACCTACTACCGCTGAGGAGACTTTTGTGACGGTGGACCAAGCCGTCTGGGAGGCATACGCGGGTTTGGTACTTGACAAGCCCTCGGTCACGACACAAAGTCTAAGGATAGGGTAGAATAGGAGAGACAAGGTTCTACAAGTCCAAGGGGAATTACATCTAATAATTCGTATGACTTAACTATTCTACTATCCGATAATTCTCTAACTAGAATAAACTGATAAGAAATGTATTACAATAATAATATTTGTTGTATGTATTTCTTCTGTACTACTTGTTACTACCGGCATGGTAGAACGTCCTCGGCGCTCGTTCTCGCCGCTGCCTGGGAACACGCGGAGGTGACGGTGGCAAAGGTGGAGGGATTGGAGCTTGTATTTCCTCAACAATTACCACATCATCTCCTTCCTCCTCGTCAAAGTTTTGGATCTCATCCTCATCTGACTCGTCATTTGGTTGTGGCTGGACAGGGATTACAGGGGGTCGACGAGGGCTTGCTGGCTGACCGATCTGCGGCTGGACGGGGACAGGGTTCTCGTCCATCACCTCGTCATCATCAGTGCGACGCGGCACAAAAGCTGACCCGGCATCAAGGATATGATCCTGATGGCGCCTGTAAGGAACTTCACCAACTAAAACAACAAAAGTTAGCGGACCTTTCTGGGAAATGATCTTCCCTAATGACCAAGTTGGGAGATTTTTAGAAAATGTTTTTACCCATACTTGTTGACCAACCTGAAATGACCTCTTGCGGGTCTTTTTGTCGAACGTGTCTTGCTGACGACGCTGACTGTCTGCCGTCTTGGCGTTGACATCTGGACGAACCAAGTCCAGGAGGCACTTCAGCTTCCTGCCCTGGAGTAACTCGCATGGGGCAGAGCCTGTTGTTGCATGTGGAGTGATTCTGTAGGTGAAGAGAAAACTCTGGAGTGCAAATTCCAGATCTCCACGTTTTGCTTCGGACATAGACTTTTTAAAAGTCTTGATGAATCTTTCCGCTTCTCCGTTAGATCTCGGATGGTAGGCGGAGCTTGTGCTGTGACGAATTCCGTTATTCTTACAAAATGTCTGGAATTCAGCGGACGTAAACTGTGGCCCGTTATCCGAAACGATCTGGTCTGGAATCCCGAAACGAACGATTGTGTCTCGGATTCTGTATATGATGGGCTTCGTTGTGCTGTTGTTTTGTAAGCAGAAAACTTCAGGCCACTTGCTGTGAGCGTCCATCACGACCAACCACATTTTGCCGAGGAATGGTCCTGCCAAGTCCACGTGTAGCCTCTGCCAGGGTCTCGCTGGAAATTCCCATGGGTGCAGTGGTGCTGACGCTGGATTGGGACTCGATTCCCGACACTTCTGACAATTCTGGGCGACGGCCTTGATGTCTGAATCAATGCCTGGCCACCAAATGAACTCTCGTGCGAGTGACTTCATCCGGACTATTCCAAAATGCCCAGTGTGTAATTCCGTGAGAAGCTGCTTTCTCAAACCTGTCGGAATTAATACTCGAAGGCCCCACATGATTATACCTTGCGCGATTGATAACTCATTGCGGCGAATGTAATATGGGTGAAGAGGGTCCTCCTTAGGAACCTTCTCTGGCCAACCGTTACGCACATACCTGAAGACTGTCGAAAGTACCTTGTCCCTGCTGGACAAGTTCTTAATCCTCTTACTGGTAACGGGTAGATTTTCCATTGTTGCTGCTGCAACCAAATGGACTGGGCTGGACAGCTCTGCCATGTCCTCACTCCCAGTTGGCAAACGAGATAACGCATCCGCGTTGCCGTGCTTCTTGGTGTTCCTGTATACTATGTCAAACTGGAATTGACTCAGGAATACGCTCCATCCATGAACTCTCGTAGCTGCGTACGACGGAAGTTGCTTTTTGGATCCGAATATATGGAGTAGTGGATCGTGATCTGTAACTAGAGTGAAACGAGTGCCACACAAAAACTGAAAATACTTTTTTACCCCAAATACAATTCCAAGTGCTTCCCGGTCAATCTGTGAATATCGACGCTCGGCGGAAGACAGGATTTTGGAGGCGTAGGAGATCGGGCGTTCTGTACCATCCGGGTAAGTGTGGAACAGCACAACTCCCAACCCAATTGGAGAGGCGTCGCAGCTCAGCCCGATTGGCAGACTCTGGTCAAAGTGAGCCAGAACCTCCGTGGATGACAATGTGCGTTTTACCTCGTCAAAGGCTGCTTGACATTCCTTCGTCCAATTCCACTTTACCTCCTTTTGAGTAAGCCGGAACAGAGGCTCACAAATACCTGCAAACCTATTTACGAAACTACGATTAAAGTTAACCAAACCTAGGAATGAGAGGAGTTCAGAAACGTCATTGGGTCTCTGAATGGCCATCATACTCTCCACTTTGGATGGTGATGTGTGTATCCCATCCTTGGACAATATGTATCCGAGAAACTCGACGGATTCCCGCATGAAGTGACATTTATCTTTACTAAGACGATAATTAGCCTCACGCATTCGAGTAAGTATCTTACGTAAAGTGTCCAAATGCTCGCTGTCAGTCTTAGCTGAGCACAAACAATCGTCTAGGAACCCGCCGCTCATTGGAATTTGCTTTGTGATTCCGTCCATGAACTGTTGAAAAATTGCAGGCGACGATGAGATGCCCATAGGTAGCACGTTGTACCTGTAAAGGCCTCGGTGTGTATTTACAACCATACACGCTTTGCTTGTTTCGTCCAACTCGATTTGGTGGAAGGCGTCCGGCCCGTCCAATTTTGAGAACTTGGTACCACCTGAAACAGAAGCAAACAAATCCTCCGCTCGTGCGAGAGGGTATTGGGTGACGTGGAGTTGGGAGTTCACTGTGTGCTTAAAGTCTCCCGTAATCCGTATTTTCCCATTTGGTCTGGTTGCGATGACGAGTGGTGAAGCCCATTCGCTTGTTTCCACTTTGGTGAGTACGCCTTGTCTCTCCATTTTGTCCAGCTCCAAGTCGACCTCCCTCCGCTTCGCGAACGGCACAGGACGAGACTTGAGGAACCGTGGAACTGCGTCATCCTTCAAAACAACCTTTGCTTTGAAGTTGCGTATTAGCCCGTTCTGAGGACTGAACACGTCTGAAAACTCCTCGAGAAGTGTCTTGAGGGAGTCATTAGAAACCTTATGACACTGGGACTGCATCTCAGTCCAGTCTACCTTTAAGACTTTCATTAGATCTCTACCAAATAAGGATGTACCTGAGAACACCGGAAGGCTGTAGCTCACGGACTGGTCCTTGTATTTCAAATTACACTTGAGTTCTCCCAATGGACTGAACTCTGCTCCGGTGTACGACCGAAACTTGTGACGAGACTTGTTGAGAGATGGGGAGCCCAGCTGATCTTTCCAAAAGTCCTCGGACAGGATTGAGTTCTTACAACCTGTATCAAACTCAAACGGATGCACGAAACCATTTATATTAACCTTAATGATGATTTCTCGTGAGCAGGACGTACTGCCCACTACACGCACGTCTGACACTCTGTTGTGTGTTGTGTCGGTTGATGAACCTGTAGAACGACACATTTTGGCGAAATGTCCCTTTTTGTGACAACTGTGACACTCCACATCCTTGTGTGGACACTCCTTACGTGAGTGCTTAGGTGATCCACAGTTTGGGCAACATTTGCCTGACTGACTTTTACCTTTTGTACCTTTACTTGGCTGGGAAGAGGAACTGGCGCTGGGGCCCTTATGTTGACCTCGTTTTCCACCTGATACTTTGTGAACTGTAGGCTCACTCGATTCCGCCGCACGGATGAGTGTAGAGCTTGTCTGAGCTGTCTCCTGGGCCAATGCTATTGTCAAGACTTCCGGAAGTTTGATGGAATCATCCTTTGCCAGGAGAACCTTCTGAGTATTTGCTCCAGACAACCCTAAAATGAACTGATCACGGAGCCTCTCCTCCAAACAACATTTAAACTTACATGTAGCGGCTAACTTACGAAGTTCCGCAATGAAGGTAGTCACTGACTCACCCTGTTGTTGGGACCGCTTACCAAACTTGAACCTCTCGGTCAGTACCTTAGGTGTGGGTTTGTAGTGGGTCTTGAGGGACGCGATTAGTTCTTCTAATGTCATGTCGGTAGGCTTCTTGGGTGAAACCAAATCCTTGAGGAGTGTATATGTGGGCAGACCCAAATTCGAGCAAAATACCGCCCGGCATTTTGCGAGTACCTTGACGTCTGTCGACTCTGAATCCATTCCGTTTGCTGTTAGGAATTGCTTAAATACTTCAACCCAATCCTCAAAGTCATCCTTCTCTGCCTGAAAAGGCTGTATGGAACCGATGACTGACATGATGACACGAAAATTTCACTTTTTCACAACTTTTTGCGAAAACACACAGCAGGAACTGTCTAATAACCGACTGCGCCAAGTGTGGTGTATGTGGTATGCAATAACTGGACAGTTAGTTGATACTAAATAACCACTTTAATAACTGTAATTCTGGAGCTGTGTTTACTGTACAAGGTGTAGGTAAAGAGTGCAGATCTGTCATGGATCCCAACACGCCGACTGGCTCTGAACAGTATCAGAGCCCTACACTAGATGGCTCACGTATACTACAAAGTGTACACTTGACACTAAAACAAAGTGCCAAAAACCGCAGGTTACAGAATCTAGTTCACAACAAAAGCCCACTTAGCACAAGGTCAGTAAATTTCCGTGACCGAGTTGATGACTTCATAAAACCTGGAACCTCTTCAATTCGTCAATATTTGAGTTTTTAGTATTGTTCATTGTTCTTTCCACTTTTGAAGTGTGGTATCAGAAATTAGTGATTGGGAACTGGGAACCCAGATAAAATTACTGTACAGAATATGTTAGGATTTACTTCGTAAAACGGAAACGAGGCAAATTCATTGTATCTGGCAATTCACCAATCAGCGATCAAAATGCGATTCCAAGGCTATCCAATCCTGTTTGCAAGTTTATGTCTAATTACTTACAATATTCCATCGACCAACTCACAAGGTTAGTTGAAGCAAAAGAAGCCCAAAATCGCAAATTACAAAGTAGGAGATTAATTTTAAATACCAAAGTAATAGGAAACCGTTGCTACAGTTTATAGTAGGGTAATCTGGCGAAAAGATAATCGATCGTTTAAATAGAATGCGCAGAATTGGCGCGTTAGTCGCAAAATTTTTTTGTCATTAATAATTGTGAAAAAAATGAACCATGTGTCCATCATTGCAAGCCTCACGTTCACGTCATCAATTTACCTCCGGATTTACAATCAGCAATTAAATATTTACAAAATATACATCATCATGATCAAATATCTAAATTTAAATGTCACAAACTTGTACACAAACTTACGCGTGGCACTAATTTTAGGATGGACGCCGACCGAATGGCCGTCAACAGAACCAGCATGTGATGTTGAATGCGGGTTTTGCTTCATTAGGAGTGATAGCGTGATACCTCAGGAGTCATTTGACAATGCCACGACGGAATATCCGTTCTAGTAAGTTTTACTTTGTTTGTTCATCAATTAGCTTTATTGTTGTTTTATTTACTCAAATGTCAGATGTAATCAATTGATATAGTTGTTCGACCTCGAATGTTCTACCTGTTATCGTGTTATTTGAACTTGTCCTGCTTGTTCTTTGAAAATCTGCAATTATTTCATTTCAGTTTAAGCTTCCATACGGCAGGATAATAACTTTTATTTTCCTCAAAATGAACTAACTATGCCCTTAAATGCATCTCTCCTTTTTTAGTTATTCTTTTTATTCACACAGCCAGCTTCGGCAAAACAATATCTGGAGAATCACTGATTCCAGTCCTTACA
>JAQFYT010003401.1:0-10810 GCA_034694925.1 Ceratophysella denticulata | reverse complement strand
GGCAACTCCTCACAGGTATAATAAGGTGTGAGAAAACAATTTGGGATGATAACTGGAAGAAGCATGGCCTTAGCCTAGAATAAATACTGATGCACGTATAGCATGGCTCTGAACAGAAATCCTGTCGTAGTCAACTTCAAAGGCTTGTCATTTCAAGCAAGCAGGCTTTAAAAACTTCAATGCCCGAAATCGAAAGGCGTAATTCAAAAACAGTGTTTTCATGAAAGAATACCACACATAATATGAAGCGTAGGTAATATATTTGTAAATTCAACTAGAATTTATGAAAATTAGCAAAAGTAAACAATCCTATTTAATTTAAAGAGCTGATATAGCTTGTGGGCACCGCCATTATCTTAGCGCTATATTTATTAGTGCGACATATTCTTTAGCATCTGTGCAACCAATTTAAATCCTAAGCCTGAATTTTAGATTCCAAGGATATTAAAAGGTTTGCATTTTTTGATCACTCTAGAAATACCCAAGAAACTTCAGACTAATTTGTCCAGAGAGGCTAATTCTTATCCGCGAATTTGCTAGGTTAGGTTAGTTTCCAGTATGCTTTTTATATTGCCAAATCTAAGCTAACACAGTATATTCTGACCTGACCTGACCCAAGAGATTCCAAATTAATCTGGAATTTCCGATTTCCTGTTATAAAATACGTGTTTATAGAAAAAATGTAAATACGTATTTATGAACAAATTAAATAATTTAACATTTTTCTTAGTTATGGTTTGTTCGTAGCAAGTTATTTACTACGACAGGTCTGTCCAGTTAAGAAGCCAGAGTACAAAATAGGATTGCGTTTAGAAAAAGGGCGAGTTTTGGACGGGGAGAAATGCCTGTTCTGAAACCTAATCTGTTCCATCTTCCTCTCCGTCTCGTTACTCTCTCAAATAATTCTCATTCGAAATGCAAGGCATGATTTGTACTCTTCCCCTCATGTCAGTCCACGTAGTTTTTCAACATTACATTTACGGACTGGAGCCTCTCGTTTGTAACTCTAAAGTGCCTAGCCTAAAAACCAGACGCATTGCCTAGAGTACCGAACCCAAATCATTTTTTGGGCTCTCAACTTCAGTCTTCCATTAACCCTCGAAAAGACCAGAACGTTGAACCACGAACAACTGAAATACTATTCACAGCCAAGTTTTTAACCTGCTGTTTCATTGAAGTCCATGTTCAATGTTTCGTTTCAAGGTGTGCTCTGCATTACTAAATGGAAACGTCGGACAGTGCTCAAACTGACCCGGGCGCTGGGGCGCAACACCGCCATGGCAGAAACAAGATAGAGGTTATAGCTCCGTGTCAAATCTCAAATCTGTAATACATGGATTCTAACACGTGTGAATGTGAACGGGCTAAAGTTGAAACGAATTCGGACCTGTGTTTGTGAATGTCAACGTTAACCGGACTTAATCCAAAATGAAGGGCTCGTACGCCATTTTTCGTTATTTCGTTATGCTTATTGTTTTTGTCGCTTGGAGCAGAGCGTCGAGTCTGAATGACTTCCGAGGTTCGCGGGAAACGCGGAACATGGGCATGATGAGTGATGAGCACGAGGATGACGACCATATACGAATGCCTAAATCTGTGTCGGGAAATGGTGCCATGTTGGGTTCCTCGTTGTTTCATCCAGGATTGGAGCCATTAATTACACATACTGGAATCGGTTTAGGAGACCATGTTCCAGCACAAGGACAGTGTGAACCTATCAAAATCAGTAAGTAAATATACGTTATGCACAATTATCCGATGCTTCATGCTTCTGATTTAAATGAACTGAACTTCCAAATTGGTATTACTGGACGAGTTTATGGCTCCGATCGAGTGTGTAAGCGGTATCCGTCATTCCACTTTGCATATAGGGCTAATACAGATACATTATGTACAATAAACTATGTACGATTCAGTATAGCTTCACAATGTCATGGATTTATTACTGTTGCCAGCATCAGTCCATCTTATAGCTGGAAATGGAGATGGAAATAAATACTTCAATTCCATTCCAAATAGGTTCAATGAGGGTTTTGATTTAATTTAAGGGCAATAAATTTCAACCCATTTGGCAAAACCCTGCAAATATTTGGGTGGAGTCAGAATCCATATTTTTATTGCCTTCATCGTCCATCATATGCCACACAAAGGCACCCTGCCGAGATTTCGTTAAAAGATCACATAAACTTAAGTAGGTACGACCTGTGTACTGCGAAAACAAGGTTTTGTATGTGCATTGTTGTACAAGTATTTGTGTTCGGATTTGGTCACGCGGAGGATTCTCATTTAAATCACCTACCTACCACTAAATCATGAGTTTACGTGTAAGTTTGTTGTCGTTAGACACATAAATCTGTAAGATTTATTCGGAAGATCTTTGGTATTTGTTCATTTGGCTTAAAAAAAACTTGCTGGTATTCCCAAATGCCGATTTCCATTCTGAATCTGAAAAAACACACGAATCCTCCATGTCAACAACCACAGAAACTGGTACATTACGAGCTGGGCCAAGACCGTAGATTCCCCTCTATTTATTTTCACTGTTCCAGAGCCGGAAAGGAGGAAACTAGCTGTCAGACTCGTTGTAATTACTATCAGTCAGGAATATCTTGCGGTTATTTGAGGTTTTCGTTTCTGTCATACATCAGTGTTTAGTGTTCAGTGCGTGTTCGCCTTTGAGTGCACATGAGGAGATAAGGAATCAGATTAGGTAGCGTGGGGATGGGGAGCTATTTTTTGGTTGGGGTGAAAATTCGGAGTGAAACGAAGTCGTCGGATGTTTTAGGCCTCACGAAATCGACGTATTCTAATCTGTTTCTTCGTTCTTAGGGTTTCTTTACGTGTAGCGGTGTTGGAACTATTTTTTGTCCGTAGTACATTGACATTGACAGGACCCGGTACGCGTTTCCAGGACTCGATTTTTGGAAGTTGTTGTATCGACTTAGTCAATTTAGTTTTAGTTTTGAAATAGTTTCAAAAGTAGCTTGAGAGACAGATGTCGTGATTGGTAAATTTTGCAGTATTGATTCAAGCTTAATAGGAAATAAGTATCTAATTCGGAATTTAAAATATATAACGTGACCCTTTATAGTTTTCAAAGTACAATTCTGAGTAACCACAGCTGCGCCGCGCCTTGGCTAAATTGTTGAAGGGTCGACCAGCATTTTAACTCAACAAGCTAGCTAGTAAATTCAATAGAAACCAGAAGTCTTGGTCGTATCTCGCCGACACCAGCTGCCAAAACACGATCCAAGCCAGCTAAATAAGATTATGCACATCACTGGTTTAAGGCTTGTGCTGCTGTTTGTAAATCCCCACGTTCAATTTTGGATTCTGGAAACAAATAAGACGAACCTTTCGTAAATTTGAAAATGGATCATTTTGATTTGGTCAGCCGGTCGGCCCATCGAACTATTTTTCGTCGGCGTATTTGATGAGTTCTTTCCTTAGCATGAGCAGCTTTCCAAAGGGCTTAACTGAACCGTAATCTTATCTCGGCCTTAACGTTTCCCTTGTATTTACTCAGTGGGCTCAATTATTTGTTTTATTTAATAAATCCTAGTTTTATCTCATTGACAGCAGGGTTTAATTTTGCTCGACGTTGGTTTTAGGCTCCGCTCTGCCTCTGACCTTTCGGATTAGGTAGTAGTTCCTGCTGAACTAGCACTCATAAAACTGTCAACCGGCAAAATTGATGCATACGAAATAACGTGTTCTCTCTAAAAGGGCAAGCTAGGTGTCAAATTCGAACCGTTTCTCACGGGTTATTACTACGGAAAATGACATCTGCTGTATCTGGTATATTATTAGTCAACGTAACGCATTTCAACGTATTCAGAGGAAGTAAACATTCACCCGTGACAGGTCGAATGTCGTGGCACGTTGTGTCTATATCATCGTGTTGTATTAGCCTGTTCAAATAGGTCTTATCTTACATTTTTATTAATTTTTGAAATATATACTTCATTTTCTTTTGAAAAGCTTGCTCCCATTAACATAAACCTAAACAAAGCTGATCCAGCGGCATCAACATAAGTCGCTTACGAGAAGATGCGCGGAAAATTTTATATTCTTTGATTCAAGCACAATCATATATTGACCCCGATTGACATTGACAAATACTTAAGAATTGTAAACACTGGTCAGAAATAGAAATACTGGATATGATCTACCACAATTTTTTTTTTCCATTTTGAGTTTTAACGGTGCTTGAAGCGAATAAATGCAAATATATGTAACATCATACAATATTCTTATCTCGGAAGAGGCTTCCTGATTTGCATACCTCCTACGTGCACTGTACGGCTGTACCGTAAATACTTCAAATGTCAATTATGTTTACCAATTTAAATGAAGCCATCAAGTTCACAAAGTCGTAGGTAATTGTAGTCCTACTTACTGATTAAGATCTGTGAGGTATTTTTCATACTGATGGACTGACAACACGCCGCACTAGACTACTGCTGGTGACTGGTGAATGCTATTATTTGCTTTGGCAGTCTATACGATTGCGTTCTGGCGTAAGCACAAAACAAGACCAGTAGCATAATAGCGTCGTCGTTAGCAATGGGTAGTAATTTGTCGGCGTCGTTGTAAAGAGCTCACTCATGCCTTCTGCTTCTCCAACAACCGTACTGTATTTGAAGATTGAACGCGACGCGGAGAGAGCGTGGAAGAAAATTATGTATGTAGTTTATTTGCTTATTTGTACAATGACTCGGCGTCAATATAATTATAAGACACGGAACAGGACGGAATGGAGGACAATAAAGAGCAGAACCTAGTCTTCATCATAAAAACAACAGTTTTCTGCTGAGTTTGTATTTGTAGGATTCCATTGCCATTATTTTTGTCTTTCGTATAGCTCTCGCGAATCCACATGTTGATCTTAGATGCAAGCACACGAAGCCCATGAAAGAAGAAACATGAAGCCCAAAGATGAAAGTATAATAATAAATCAGACAGGAAATAGATCTAGATCAGGGAGCGATTTATTGAGATAACTGTATGATTTTATTACCTTGCGTCTGCGTCTTCCTGGTCTGATTTGATAGCGAATTTTAAGTTTCGTGCTATAATAGCGTCGTACTTCGCAATTGTTTTTGTTCGTCTGCTACGAATAAATACAGATTGTAAATTGGATCATCTTAGTAACGCTGTTCGTTTGCATATAAAATCCTAGGAACAGTATTAAATATCAATAAATCGTATTAAACTGTGCCTGGGCATTAGCTTCAACAAGCAATATTTAAATATTTACTATCTGTATTTCTAGTCAGAAATTAAAATACCTGAACGTGCAACTTCAAGGAAAATATCAAAAAAGTTGGTCGAACTCGAAAATTCAAGCCAAAGCTAGTCACCACCAAATCTTTTCCGGTTTCTGCAAGGAATGTATATGTTTTTTTTTGCATTCATTTGAAGTGACTTAAAGATAAAGATTAAATTCTGATAAATCCTTCTGCGTAAGTACACAGTATCAGAAGACATATTTTAAGTACCAGGTACTTGTTCCGGTACATTCCACACATATTTTAACATAGGGAGATCAAAGTACGGAGACGGTTTCATGTTTCAAGGCGCTACTCAGAGTCTGAGTCGTTTTTTTAAGAAGTACAAAGTGAAAATGCTCCATGTTCACACACGTGTAACTGGAGGAGAATCATTTACAGAATAATAAGAAAAAAACTCGTTTTTGAGAATATCGGATAATCTGGTTAGGTGTAGACTAGGGTTGAGAGATGAATGGGTGGATGATACATAGGAGAGAATACGCAATGCAGTCCATCGTCCGTATTTAAGATTGGGCTGAAAGGAGAGCTCTGGACATGGAATGATAATCACAAAGCTCAGTCAGACATAACCAAAAAGGAAATCCTATTGTTGGACTTTAAAAATTCATGCATTCCGTCTCACCTCACAACCACCGCCGCCGCACTGGCTCTGCATGATGGGAACGGAAGATCTTTTCATGTTTTCAACCATTTCACTTGTTTTGGACCTATTATTACCTAGGTAGTACTTCATGAATTTGTACTCACTACTCACATCCTGTGTGCACTTAATCGATTTTGGCAGATGCACCTGGTTTAATATATTCATAAACCTTATCTCCGCAATTAATTTACTACGAGATAACTGTTATTATATCTTTTGGATTTTGTTCAAAACACGAATTATATCATAAGCAAAGTTATATAGTCCATACCGGATGGTACTTTTTCCATTAAACGTTTTGTACTTCATACATCAATGTGCATCTACCGCTTGAATTTAGAAATCAGTTTAGGCATCATTTATGAAATTTGAAACACTTGTCATTGTCTTTCAAAAAAATGAAATTACAATTCAGAACACGAAAATCGGCTCATGATTGGACGGTTTGGGTAATATTGGTCATGGCAGAAGTTTTGGTAAAACGCGATATGCACGTATTTTCCGCGCTTCCGTTCAACAGATACATATACTAAAGTATTCTGGAATGTCGTATATGTATTTTTATTAAAGTGTATACGTATATACGACTTCGATATGCATTATGTGAATGCGAATTCAAGAGTATGAATAATGATGGAGAAGACGGGAGAATGACACGACAGGCGGCGGTGGAATTATTGTTGTCTGTAAAATTCTATTGTTGTGTTTGTATTTTTCTCAGGTCTCTGCATGGAAGTTGGCTACAATCAAACAACAATGCCTAACTTGGTGGGCCACGATGCTCAGGCGGATGCTGATGCCTTGCTCCAGACCTTCACGCCGCTCATTCAGTAAGTATACCAAGAAATATATTGTATCGTGCAGTTTGGTATATGGAGATACTTCTCCAATCGTATTCGTTTTTGACAGGCATTTCCGCCGATGCTTCGAGTTTTGGAGGCACGTTGTCGCCAAGCTTTCGAGATGTTTGAAACACTTTTTTAATATCTGCGTAAATTCAGACATATATTATTATTACGCTGCCCATTCGTGCATTTAATTTACCTTTGGAGCTGAGCACAAGCTTAACGACGACTCGTTAGTGTGATTAAGTTGTTGGAATGATTGACGCCTTAAGCTGAAGGAGATAGACAGGCATAGAGATAATCCCTTCTGACGAGGCAACGAGGCGAGGGTTATGCTTTGAATTGAAGCTGGAATGTCTTTGGATATATCCAGCTTTTGGTATATGTTTGCGCCATGTGTGACAGTGACAGTGTTGGTGTGAACTCGGGTTTTGACTGTACTACAACAATGCAGACAGAAAACATCACACGGTTCAATTCTAATATCCTTAAATATTTTAAGGTTTTTCTTTTGTGTAGGTATTTAATTTAGACTTGAATATAACGCCTTAAATATGTGCATTTACATCCTCAGCGAGACAGGAATGAATCGGTTGGGACGCCAATGTCATTGTCGCTTCAGAATTAACGGCTACCGGTCTCATTATTAACTGACATGAATGGAGATCGAAGGGATTGTTAATGGAAAACAAGTTCAATGTTAAATCTATGGGTCAGACCGGTGCCTGTCTGACTTGAACTACAGAAATACCTTAATGTTCCAGCTTAGCTAGTCACTCAACGTTAATTTATGTTTCTATTCTACATCTACGTGCATATACTCACTACGAATCTTGGTTTCTTGAATTCGCATTACGTAATTTTAAACTTTTATTTGTACAGATATGGATGCTCACCGCATTTGAAACTATTTCTCTGTTCGGCACATGCTCCAATGTGTACTGACAAAGTTCCTGAACCAATTGGTAAGTCAAATCGGCATTCAGAGTTGAAATACATGAATAAAGCTTACTGTCAGCAGATTGTATTTCTGAAATGTAGACCATCAAATCCATTATGGTATCATATAAAATGTGCCAACAGGTCCATGTCGCTCTTTGTGTGAATCCGTTCGTCGGAAATGTGAGCCCGTTCTTACTGAATTCGGGTTTAAATGGCCGCCACCACTGGATTGCTCCAAGTTCTACCCCATGAATAATCATGAGCACATGTGCATTCCTGGGCCAATGGACCCGAATCATAACATGTTGGGTCTTGGTGGAGATTCAATTCCAACTTCGAGCCGTGACCACTCGCCCAGCTCCAAGGGTCACAAAGACACATCCTCACGGGGCCAACCGCCCACATTTCCCCAACGTGGTCTGAGCGTTGAACATATCAAAACTGGACATGAATTCCAACATCCCGATTACCCAAAATTCCCAGTGAATAATCCGAATACTGGATTGGGAATTGGATCTCGAGTGCCACAAGTGAACTTGAAGGAAAGTCCGAATTCCAGTTCCAGTCAGTGTGTTGGTCCACGACGGTTTTGGACTAAAAATGCATGTTGGATCAAATGCAGTGTGAGTGGTAGTTTGAGAGATTCGGAGAGTGGCGGTGTTTCGCAGTTATTCACGGAGAGTGAGAAGACATTTGCACGAAACTATGCTCTGCCCTGGGCTATTCTCTCATTATCAACTGCTCTCATCGCATTTCTTCTTTCTCTTGGCTCACCCGTAAGTCCACTAAATCATTCTCTAACTCATAATTGACCCATTATCTGCCTCTGTCCGACTATCGATCAGATTCCGTGATTGGCGGCTTCGTTCTTTGACAGAAGCCTCGTTCTTTTTTATTGGAAAGCTTGAATTATGCTTGCGAAATATAAATGAGATCGAGAGAAATGAGGTAAATGCCGGCAGGAAATCAGGGGTTCTGGCTTTCGCAACAACGTGGCGGCATGAAAAATACGGTGAAATTATGATAAAAATTGACGCTGAGGACGTACGTGTTCAGTTTGCCAGATTTAATCTGACAATGTAAATTATTTTCAAAATTCGACGTAATTTTAAATTTAATTCAGAGCATGTGTTTGGCGAACCAAATGAGGTTTGCGCGATGTCACAATTCTGACATTTTTATGATCTGTAAATCCGATCAAGCATATCATATTTTTATGTCCTTAAACTTGAAACCATCGTATCAGAAATCCCGGCCACAAACGTGAAATACATAAACCACAACAAAGACTTGATAATGGAGTTTTTATTGATCAAAATCAAAGCGGAGATGAGAGGCGGCATCATAGGGTTAACATATCTGCTTTCTCATCTCATTTCAATAAGTTTGCATTTTAGAGCCTACCTATGTCTTCAGTTTCAATGCATGATTTTCTACCACAACATGCAAGAGGCAGTTACACGACGGATCGTTATTATAATTTTGCCGTCTTACCGCACAAAGACAGTGACATGCCAATATTGTATTCGTGGTGCGGTCAGGCGACGGCGGAAAGTTGAAAGATTATATGCTTCAATTATTCCGAATTTTGCATATGATATTGAACTTGTGGGCACAAAAACGTGGCTGGAGGTGGGTGTTCTCTTTTGGCAAAAACTTGTAGTTAATATAACAAATAGGCAATAAGATGAATTTCAAGACGAAGTACAATCACCCACACACACACATGTGTACCGGTAGGCATACTAAAATTAAAGGTTTGCAGGGTTAGATAAGAAATCTGAAATAAGGGTATTTTTTGAAATATACATGCTACCTCCACCGTTAGGATTTTAATGAAAGTTTCGCTTCATTCGTTTGTTTATAATCCGAGTGGACGAAGAATTCAAGGTTGAAGGAATTGCGATGCACTAGAACCACGCTAACGAAATGAACTACAAATACTTCAATACGAATATCCCGTTATTCTAAGCTTTGATTTTTTTACTTACCTAATTAAATCTCTTTTTAACTTAACTTCCAGAAACTGAACACAGCTGAACGTCCGATTATCTACATCGCCCTCTGCCAGATAATGTACAGCACTGGGGTCATCTTGGGAACCACAATGTCGCTTTCTTGTTTCCTGGATAAATCGACCGGAGTGGAATTATTGGCGGGGAAAGGAACCGTTCCTTCACCATGTGCTGTTGTCTTTCTTATGACGTACTTCTTTGGAACTGCATCAACATTATGGTCAGTTTCTCAGTAGATTTCATTCTCTTAAAAATGTGTTGGTATTTTTACTTGTACACAAAGCCGTCAATTTCGATTTCAATCTATTAAGGGTAGGATTAAGGGTATCTGCACTCTTTTCTGTAATGCAGTGCGTTCCCTTTCCGTTAACAAACAGAGGATAATTTTCAATAACATGCTCCTCGTGGTCGTGGTAAACTATACTTAATTGAAAATTAGACCTGGAAAGGTATTTCCATACCTAGTTAGGCTACCTATGCCATAGATAGACAATGAATCTTGAACCAATTTTCTCTCAAAAGGCACCCTACGAAGCGTGTCCAACGGATTTGTGTCCATTTTAGAGGTTGCTCATCTTCCCCGTGCACATCCATTTTTCACAAATTGTCTCTTGGTTTTAAATCTTAAACTACTTATACCATCCATCTTGATCACTATCGCATTCGTTTTTATTTGAGGGTTCAGTTTGGGTTGGAAGAAATTTGAAATTAGAAAGGCTCAACCCTTGGTTTCTTATGAATGATAGTAACAGGGGCGTATAGTTAGACAAGTGACAAGTCTAAAAGCCATCAAATCTGGAATTTGGGACGAACGACGGTGACGGCAATCTTCTAAACACATTCTGTGTTTCAGGATTAACAGGCAGATATAAAAAAGATTTTGTCTGATTTTTCATGATTAGTGTTTACCTTTACAAAATTCAGAAATTGTCCAATTTTACTTTATTCAGCTGAAACCACAATGCTATGTTGTACAGTGTAAAGAATTTTTGGTCGGAGCAGTAAAAATGGGCTTAATAATAAAGCGCCGGATTTTTAATGCAAAAATGCCGGACTTTTTTTGCCGGACTT
>JAQFYT010003400.1:0-10811 GCA_034694925.1 Ceratophysella denticulata | reverse complement strand
AAAAATATCAATACTTAAGTGTATGTCAATACAGTAAATTCCCATCTAATCAATAAATATATCAGTTCATATAACTATGGTACACTCAAAAAAGTCAGAATTGTAATATTCTCCTCAAGTTAATTTGAGCTTTTTTCTTTCATACAATTGATACGCGCTATCCAACTCGATGATAAATTTTTAACCAAGTAAATATTGAAAAATATAATTGATAGATTGGGAGATATTAACAATCATTTTCAGAATTTGCGAAATCAAGCAATGAAAAGGTCATCTGTTGAAGGTGTTCCGGGTTGTTGTGAAACTTATATTTAATTCAACGCAGCCAGTTATAGGAAACGTCACTTTACTCTGTTGCATTTATCAGAATGGTCGTTATTCGAAATTTTGATACGAGGATGTTATTGCGGCTATTAAACGATTATAAATCAAGCCCTGAATTGTAATATTTCAGTACGTTTTATCAATTAGGCTGATCTGATATCTGATCACATCAACAACAGAAATTGAGATTGATTTAAGATACAGAAAGTGGTTTTCGCAATTGGAATACCGCGGTCAATAATTTAGGTATATATGAGCTTGGTCCCACCTCATGAAGCAGAGCATATTGAAATCACATATACTCAATCTTGTCTTTTTGAACCCCCGAAATGGATGTGAAATATATTTCGAAGACTCTGAGCCTTATCGCAGTGCTTCCCAGGTTCCTGGGTTTACTTCCGATCAAGTACTGCAAAGTTAGGAAAGAGTTTGTTGTTCTAAATTCCAAGTTTTACTGGTGTAGATATTACTGTACTTTAGTAGTTGCTTATATGCTCAAAGTACTCACAATATATTCTCTCGTCATGGATATTTTTGTCTACAAGACGTTCAGTTTCAACAAACAATCGGATGTACTGCGAGCATTTTACTATTTACCCATTTCAATGTACGCCTTCATCAACTCGAGTCAAACTCAATGGAGAATTCGAGAAATTCTAGCAACTATGAACACTTTTCTTCAATTTTATCAACTATTTCAAGGTTTGAGTTAAATTAATGAAGAGCGTTATGGATGTTATACGTGGAATAATATTGATTTGTCATGTAAATCTATATAATTCAACACTAATTTGTATACAGAAAGAACGGGTATGCTGAAGAACAAACGGGCAATTGTACTTCACAAACTTTTCTGCCTCTTTATTTCGGCCAACGTGGGAAGTATTGTCTTGGGAGCTGGCGGAATGATGGTCATCAGCTTTCTACATTCTTGTAACAATCATCTCCTCTTTTACTTATTCCCAATCTGCACAGAAGTCAATGGAGTTTGGACACACGGAAATCCAAGTGGACACATGCAAATATTTAGAATTTTATTCTTTGCCATACTGCAAATACTGGTTGTACTCGAGTATGGTAGTACTTGCTTCATCAACTTTTTCTTCTTATTTTTACTTTTCGGACTACAACAGGTCGCAGAAAATATGACGTAAGTTTAGGTGTCATCTTTGGCACCGAAATTTTCTTGAGTATTGTAATGATAACCATCAATTGGACGCAACGAAGGGGAACAGATACAATTAGCAAGCTTCCCAATTGGGTTATTTACGGCACACCATAAGCACGCCTATTTTAATGAGTTGTTGCGAACAAACGAGGGAATACGCTTGCACAAATTGTATCCATTACACAGAGTTGCAAAATTTCAAACATATTTCGAGCCAAAGATGTCCCTCAAGGGAGCTCTAATTTCTGCTATTCTAGGCATTCTAAATATAAATATATTTCTGTGCAGGAGCTTTCGAGAAACCCAGTTTCAGGATTGGTTGCACAACTACAGAATGAGTAAATTAGTAGAAACCCAGGTGAATCAATGCTTTGGAAGAATATGGCTTCCTTTAATCATCTTGTCCCTAACTGTCCTCACCGTAATGTCCAACATCGTAGCTATCAAACTTGACGTTGGTATCACCATGACCCTAACTGGAGTTACTGTGTCGGGAGCCTGTTTCAGCTTCTTGTTCCTAATCGTGTATATTTCGTCGTCAGCTGCTGTTAAGTCCGCCACTGGGCTTCGGCGTCAGAAAAATCAAAAGAGCATCCAGAACACAAACTCTAGGTATAAGTACCATGCCAAGTCTTTTAGTGCATGCAGACCTCTGGCAATCAAATCGGGGAATTTTCGTGTCCTAGACAAATCAGCCCTAACTGTAGTGCTCGCAGCAAACCTTGATAACACAGTATCCCTCCTTCTCGTATTCTAGTGCTGCGTTGTAGTATATACTATATGTTTAGAATCAAGAATAACTGATACCTTCCAATTAATAAAATATGGACATGTTTCGGTTCGTATTAAGTTCTCATCAGCATGTATTGAACGCAATATATGTATTAGATATGTATCACTATCAAATAAGATATTGGCCTGATAAAATACTTTCTATACCTATACCACCGAGCGCCCGTACTACCACGTACCAGTGCCGAAATGAAAACTTCTCTAGCAATAAATAATAACTTTAGCTTACAACCACACTGCGTTCCCTTGTTGGCGATGGGCGATGATGGAAGAATCTTAATCGCATAATACATTAATCTGCTATGCCCTTGCTAAACTCTGTTATGTTAGGTAAATACGGGTCAACCGACAGTCGCGCTCAACGGGCACGTTGGCATGCACAATATTTAACAAGTGTACGTAAAGTTTAAGAACAGGGTCGCTGTGAATTGGTAAACATTTCTTACTTTTCCTCGTGCTGCTGGAGCGACATATACTTTTCCGTTGTTCTAACACCAATACCTAAACAATTTCACATCCTACATCTACATCTAGCAATGGCAACAGCCGCAATGAAGGGTTTGGGTTTTGCCAAGTGTCGGTCGTGTCAGGTCAATCTGGTTCAGAGGTAAACGGGACTTTTTTTCCAAGGCTTTACCGGTTAGTAAATAATCTGTTTGTGTATCCTGTATGAAATTGAGGGTGGCTTTTGCTATGTGTGTGGGAAGAATAAGTAAATTCTAGGTTTATTAACATAGTTGAAATTTTTACATGTAGCATATACCGTCAATATTCATACTAGATTATTAAATGTTATGAGTTCTACTTCAATTGACTTAAAAGAAACCGGGGTTAATGGGTAATAACGGTAGTAACAACATAATCATCCATTTCCATTCCAAAACTTATAATTATTCATTCATTTTTTTCAACTCGAAATACTTTTCTGTAATTTGGGATAATGAGTATTTAATATTATTCCAATTCGTATAATTCTGTCATATTTCAGCATAGATCAAATTTTAAAGGTCCCCTGCCCCAGGTTTAATTGTATATTGCATTAAAATTGGTTTGTCTTACATATGTCAATTCATTATCTTGGTTAAAAATTATACAACACACAATATTTTAATTATTATACAAGAAATGAAAGGCAAAATAATTTGCTGTTTTCGAAAGGGCAATTTCAAATAAATATAACATTATTAAAAAAATTAATTAATTAATTATTAAAAAAAACGCAATTTCAAATAATACAATGTAGATTTCCGTTCTTGGAACTCACCATAGTTTAGAAGCGGACATCATGTTGACAAAGCTTCAAAAACAAATTCTGCACCAATACACACACCAGAGCATAGTAGCAATCGTATATTCCCATTTGATTGGAATCCAGCAAGAAATACAATAAGACCAACAACGTCAATCTTAAAATATATGTCTTAGTTTCTGCATTACAGTCGTTCATTGCACTTTTCTGTGTGCTCGGTTTCTGCCGGGATGCATATTTCCATACCCTACATTGCAGGTGCAACTAAGGCGTGTATTCTTATGGGAGTCAACTTGTCGCATTTTAAGTTATGTTAAGCTCCTGCAGTGTTAGGTTGGGGAATGTGACAAGTTGACTCCCATAAGAATGCACACCGTAGTTGCACCTGCAATATAGGGTTTGTAAATATGCTGCCGGGATATGGACATGACTACAAAAGTTTTACGAATTCAGCTACATTGGAAACAAAAGCAGTAGCCATATTTCTTTGTGGACCAGGTGATGACCATCCAAATGTCCAGCGAGTTTGAATTGTCAAAAAATTTCACGAAACAGAAAAAAAATGTCAATTTTGATTAGTATAGTATCAAAACATTGAAATCTTTCCTACCCATAGGATGTGAATTCGCTCAAATGTTTATTTTTAAACGTGTTACAAAATCCACTGTTTTGCAGTTGTTTATCAATAATGTTACCTATGTTCTTGCTTCTCACTCTTTAGGTTTGACTGGATCTTCTAGTCTAAATTTAGTGTGGATTGAATATATTCGGATTAGCGATCTTGAACATTTTTGACTTTTGCGATTATCTCCGGACCCTCTCACACTGAGATTGATCTCATATACTACATGATAATTGTCGATGCAATATTTTGCGTAATTGCAACTTCGATTCATTAACTTGGGTTTTTGGTTCAAATCGGCGGGTAGAATTTCTAACGAATTCTGTATTGAGGTTTGTTAGCATTCCAGTGAAAATATATTGCCGCTAAGCAGCAGCAGGAGCCCGAGAGCAGCCGCGTTAGCGTCAGCGAGTCTGTTTTTACCGGGAAAACAACCCGAGCACCGGGGTTCCTTTCTCTCATTTCAGTTCGTCTTTGAACCTCGAGAGTGAAAGTCGTGTTGGGAGAAAGACAGCCTGTATATTCCAGTTCTTGTTGGGGTGTCTTGACTTGATCCAAAACTTCAATTGAAAATACAATCAAGGGGAAGTAGAGTGGTTGGGGCACTTGACGGAACTAAAATATATTTCACACACCCGCTTTTCTCCGCTCTTAAAAGCCAGAGAGATTTCAGTTCATCTCAGCCTACGTCCTGACATTCCAGTTGCTTCGTACAACAAAAGTATTTCTGCAGTTGACATTGGGTGTTTTCAAATTATTTTTCGAGATGATGGATCACACTTACCTGTCAACCTAGCTTAGAGCAGCATTGACAAATCTTGACTTATGTGACACAACCAACCAAGTCCCCTGACACTTGAGTCTCACATACTGTGTAGGCATATTTTGTAAAAAAAAAAACTTATTTGCAAGCAAGCACACACACGTTGTGGGTGTATCTTCAACATCAAGAGATAACAAAATTTCCATTGTAAAATACCAGCCGGGTTGATTTCTGGCAGCTTGAAGAATAAAGAATACAAAAGATCTTGAAAGGTAAGCAGACTCATCTATCGTATCTATGGCCCATATATTATGTATGTATGTATTTAGATTATTCCACGGCCAGCTGCCAGCATACAGCTTTCCGTTAATCAAAAAGTTTCAAAGTGAAGCCTTATGCTTTCCTGCTTCTGATCAATCTATTCTAGTCTAGTCTACAGTATATATCTAAATGCTTGACTGTCTGTACTCATTTTAAGAACTGAGTTTCGTTTGAAAGTTGTAAGTTTCATAATTGAATTAAAACTTCGATGTTAGCTAAACTTTTAGTGAATTATAAATAAGTTAATTTATAAGCTCATGGGTTTTTCGAGAACGGAGCATATGTACCATGAATATTTGAATAATATGCAAGGTAGGTACAAGTGAAAGTACTTTGAAGTCCGCAATTCGTACACATTGAATGTAATTAAACATAAGATTTTTGCGGGTAAAGTGGCAAAAGTTGACTAATTAAGTAATCGTACTTTGCTTCACTGAAGTTTTTGACCAGAAGGTCTTATATGATAACCCATGCCGTTCGTCTGTCTGTCTGTCTGTCAATTCTCCTTTTAAATGAGTTCCGTATGGCATCAAAATCTTTGCGCGGGGAACATCTTCGAAAACACAGCATGTTTTAAAAAAAAATATCAGTCAAAAACTGAAATAAAGCAAAATTCATAATTAATCACGTAAGAAATTAAGTGTAGTTAAACCTGTTTTAAAACCATCTTGGTCCTCCGAAAAGAAGCACATGAAATCAGATAATTTTCTGAAAAGTCCTATAATGTTCACCTCAGTCGATGTCATATCAGTAACCTTCTGGTCCCAAGATGCCATAAGGTAGGTTTTTTAAGTTGTTTGCCCTTTTGGTTGATATTATTTGGAGTGCAGGAAACCGCTCGATTAGGTCCACGAAAGAAACCTATTGGTTCAAATGATTTTAACGATTGAGTCACAGATCTTAATTTTTCTAATTTCATATATGAGATTCAAATGAAAATTTTGAATCTTGCAGCCCAGTGATTTTGTGAGAGAAGAGAGAATTTCTTTTAGCAGGAACGAGTCTTAACTCCTTAATTGCTTTTCGAGTCCTGATTCTCCAATGTTTACATTGTTTCGTAAATTACATCCGTTGAATTTGAACAAGATTCTGATTCTGCTGTTATTTTTATTTACTGAGGCGTACAGTACGGGCTTAATTTCATTGAATAGGAACTCGGTATCATCATGGAAGGAAATTGACGAAAGCCCCGTTCCTCATTAACTCTTTTCCATACAATTCCCTCTAGTAGCTCGTTCAGAGGAAGATAATAGGAGCAGAAAACAATGTCAGGAGCTTTATTCCAGATTATAAATGATAAAAGATTGAAGGAACGTCAGTCCCTAATAAGGAGTGATGGTCGTCTGCCCAAATTCTGACAAGGATAAAGTAGAGCCTACTTCCTAAAATAAATAATATCATACACAGCTCATCATAAGACCATAATAAGATCCGAGTCCGTGGACACATACAATACCGGGCTTATGCTCTGCAGCAGTCTCGGCCTGGTTTTCGGCTCGGCAGTACACAATACATGGTTCTTCTGATGATGGAGAAAGTGGGATACGTATTTTATTGAAAAGTTTGCTGAGTAAACCAGGATGAAGAGAAATGCTCGTACAATGGCCAGAATCGAGGCATCTCTCCCTGTTCCGCCCAACAGAGTTTTCTTAATCTGATTAAACGCTCGTTAGTGGATCGAGGGCTCTGTTGTTTAGACTCTGCTGGAGTACGGGAAATGAATCCTGGTTTTTTTGTGTCTCTATGTACTCTTACGTGGAACGAGCAAATAGACAGGAAGATAATGATGGCCGGCCGTATTGGTGAAATTCAATCTATTTTGTGGTTTTAATTGGAAAAAGTTGTTTATTCAAGCAATTCAGGTCAGTGCTTAAGTAAAGAAACCCGAGAGCTTTCCAGGAACTTTGGACAAGCCTTGGCTGGCTCTAGTTTTACAATATTTGCACTAGAAGGGTTCTTTAATTAATTTGGTCATTAGAATTTGATACCTATTTTTAATTGTGCCCTTTTAGAATTTGATGTGCAAAATTGACAATTTAATTAACTTGGGTGAAATTTACCAGAATTTAACAGCCCGTGGCAAAGTGATTATAGCGCATGTGCTATGGCGTTGATGCCGGAAGTACGTTGCTCTACCTGGCGGTGATGCGGATAGCCATTAAAAATGCAAGCTTGCCGAAGTCGGATTGACGCAGAACGCAGAATTCATACTTATTGTTGTTACAGTCATATCCCTATCATTGTACAGAGTCAAGGCAAGACGCAGTCAAAGTACTGCAGAAATGTAATATTGTTATTGTGGTCTGGTAATTCTCTAGAGGACCTTGTTATGAGTTGGCCTCATTTTTGTGAAATTATGGTTTTATACCGCGTCCACACTCATACACAGAAAGAAGTAATGAGTACCTACTTGAATAGGCCAGGCGAGGAGTCCAGAATAATAAGAAAAAAGTAGCTCCCATTCGTTTTCTCTCTTGATATTTTGCTCGAGATCTTCAAGCTGGCAAATAGCAAAGATCCTGAGAGTTTAATCTCGGAAGCCATAAACCCTACTCGATTTTGATTAGTGTCATATTACGACTTACGTTGAAAGGATTAGGTTCAAGCTCCCAAGGAAAAGGAAATGTCGCATTACGTCTTTTGAGTCGTAGATTTCATCATCATATGCTTGTCGTCTTTGAGAATATACAGGATTTCGATTAGGAATATCTGTTACCTATATGTCAAATCCAGTAGCACTTTAAAATAATAATGATCCGTTGATTCAGCCCTCTCTAAATCCTTAATTTTCTTAACAAAATGATATGATATATGAGTAGGTATTGAAAAATTATAGACAAATTCAATAAATACTTGCAAAATAGTAGTACCCACCCTTCGTAAAAATAACAAATTTTCCTGCTTCGGCTAAAAGCAAGTTTCAATTTCAATTCGCGTTACAGCTACAGACTGACCTAAACCCTGCTGGTTCCCAAAGTTATAAAAAATTGAAAGCTGTAATTGTATTTGGAAAATGATACATCCTCCTCCCCGTACTGCTGATATGCTACATTGAATATCTCTCGAAATACTGCACCAGAGCTGGGTCCATATCCAGTACACACGCGAATCTGAAAAGATAATAGATTGAAGCCCGAGAGAAAAGTAAACAGAGACAGAAAGCGAAGATTCCATGTTTCCAGAACCATGTAGTTCCAATTCACCAGGAACATTCCAGCAAAAAAAGGAGGAACCCCAACCAAAAACTTCCCTACACGCACGAACACGGTACACGGGGAAAAACCTCAAAGTTAGAAAAAAAATAGAAACATCAAAGATACGAATGGTTGTGTCGACTTGGAAGAAATCTTCTTCAGTTCCCTCCCAACCGCTTCCTTAGCTAAATTGGTGGTCGTGTGGCCAAGGATGAAGCGAAATAGAAGACCTGGGATTCAGGGTGTGAAAAGTTTTCTACCCGCTCCGAATTGGGTGTTAAATGAAAGTAATCCAATTTGCGTGGTTTCTGTGGGGTTCTCGGGAGGTCTGCTGGAAAAAAGATTAGTTTTGGCTTCCCTAATCATCCACCCGTGGATGTATGTAGTTATGTCTAAGGATTTTAAGAGCCAAGCCAAACTTTCTCTCTCAAAATTGAGCTTTGCCTAATGCCAAATGCAATGGCGGGGTCGTAATTGATCTAATATGTATAACTGGATGTGGCTTCACTTCCGGCCTCAGCCTATGGGCAGGTACGTGGAGTGGTCTCATCCATTCGGATTAGAGTTAACCTTGTTACAGCTCGGGCTCATAGGACTTTCTCTTCCTACGGTGAAAATCTTTCCCGAGTGCAAGGCTTGTCAAGCTTGTTGGGAAAGGTGAAGTTGACAATACAGATTCAGAGATACAAAGTATGGTTTGCGCACGTTTCACTGAGACGCTTCAGACTTATTTTTACTTGTAACATCGTTGAACTTTTCAGTGCATTTCGTGCTGCCTACCATTTTAATGTTAGAGGTACTAAATTCTTTCGCTTATGTGCATATCGGTAGTGTGTCAGCAAAATGATCGAACATTATATACAATACTGTGGGAATTGATAAATTTTTAGGTTAAAAAAACAGGCTTAATTTAATTGAAAGATTTTTATACAGATACATGTTTGTGACACGGGGTAGGGATATAAAGCAAGAATTTTTCTACAATAGAAAGATCAGATCAAAATTGCCAGAACGAAATGACCGAACGAGATAAAAATTATACTGGGTTGAGACGCTGACAGCTTACAATCTATTCTATGCTTATAGGTTTCCACTACTTGTTTGTTTTCCGCTCATGTCGCCCATTATTGGTTTTCCATTGCTTTGACTTGTCAGTTGACAACTCGGGATTTCTGGATTCAACACAGGAGACCAGGAGTTCCTTTGACGTTCTGGTCAGATAAGCTCAGTGCTCATATTGGATTTCTTTGAATAAAAGTACAAGGTGAATATGAAAAACCTGGTCATACGTCCAGAATCCCGAAGTGGTACTTCTGACGCTTCTGGAAAATCCAATCATAGGAACCAACCTGAGTGAACTTTCGGTTGAGAATAGTAATATTTGATATTTCCTATTTCCTATTCCGATCTCAGTGACACGTGTCATATAAAATTGGGTATTGGGTATGTATGAGGTCAACGGCCGCTACCTGACCTTAATACTATACTCATTAGTTGAAAATTCAACGGAAAATCTAAATGGTAAAACATATATATATTTAATTTATTCAAATAATTATTTAGGATAATTTTAATACTATTTGCGAATTAGCATCTTAAAGTTCTTGTTTCTAAAAGTCATTTCCACGCGAGATAAATATTTTTGAATTGTTTAAAGACAATTTGTCGTGCTTCGTATAGATTAGCAAAAAATTGCAAATCGATTTCTCTGAAATCTTTAGGTATTCTTTCGGCCTCGATTACTAACAAAAACAGAATACTCTTGTGACTTGTGAACCCGGCAGTATCAGACGAATTTGTCTGAAAAGAGAAAAGGTAGCTTAATTCCCGGGTGGCATTACGGATTCTAGAATCTGTCAGTCGTGCTGAGACATTTGTCGGAATGGTCTACGACATGGGAAATCTGGGAAAGAGGTTCCTGGTGCACTCTGGGGTTCCACCTGATCCAATAATGGGTTGGGGGAAAGGCAGTCGTGGAAATTAAATGTGAGCGTGCCAAAGTTGAGAAGTGGGAGTTGCTGGAATGAGACAGGGAGCTAAGCTGTGGGCTGCATCCTCCACTCAAGTAATACAATATAGATTTTCCTAAAATAAGATTAATCTTGTATTTGGATAGGACAGAGAAGAATCCATTAATGGAACCGCTTCCCGTTTCAGCTCAATCAAACAAACGCTCTGGATAGATGCTCTAGACCAAGATCCAGATTCCACTTTCTCCCTATACGCACTCACATGTACAGTTTGTATGTACTTGTGTCTCTGCAGTCCAAGCCAGTAGTGTGTAGTAAACGCATTACCGGCTGCTTATTTATAAACTGCACCCGAAATTTCATTGGGAAGCCACACCCTCCACCAGGCGGCCAATCACAGCTACTTCT
>JAQFYT010003399.1:0-10811 GCA_034694925.1 Ceratophysella denticulata | reverse complement strand
ACATTAGCTTGAATTACGATAACCTAATATGTGTGTATGTATCTATGAGTATGTTATCTTATTGGGCGCATTTGTCCATGTCGTGTCATATGTCATTAGTCTAATGAAACTACGACGTACTTGGTTCCAGCTCGGCCGTATCTCAAAAACTATTTAGCTAAATGATACTAACTATGCCAATTTAAAAGAAAATTCATATTTAGTGTCATTCGTAGTGCGGTAATGTCGGTCCGTAATATCCAGAAATGTAATATTCAGAAAGGAACAGCTAGTTCTTCATCTTGATGCGTTGTTCCCTCTCCTTGTACTGGTAGGGCAGATAAAAGTAAAATCAGTACACTCGTATCCTACGCTCGTCCAACGTCCAACGTGTTAAGGATAGATCAGAGAAAGTCCGTTTCTTTGAGTAGAGGTGAATCGGCTGCACTTAAGGAACTGAATATATTTCTTCCTTTGACTCTCAGGGGAACAGAAAACTGATTCAAAGCAGAGCATAATATCTTTAGACAGACAAGAAGGCGTAAAATACTCGCTCAACACCCATCTCACTGCTTCAAAGGGCTTGAAGTTTACAACAAAGATCAATGGCTCATTCAACTGGGGCAAATAATAGTCTAAAGGTCAGCCCTGCAGAGGAAACGTGATCTCTGGCTGCTGCAGGTTATTATTCTTTGTCAAAGAACCCGTATTTTGGTTGAAGTTGGACGCTCGTTGTGCGCGCGGTCACCACTGTTGGGAGGTTACTGAAAAAGAACTGTTGATTTGAGCGTAGGCTTGGAAATGAGTGGGTGTTTGTTCACATATGCTAATTCAGTTGTAAATGTGACTCCTGAAATGGAACTGAATTTTTGTTGACTCTGACATGACATCTCTCTGATCTGAGCTTTCATTCCAACTCTCGTCACGCCTTATGTCTTTCAATGAACCAGAACCCCCTGCAGCTCCATTCTCTGTCAGAATTTCAATTCCACTAACCCACATTTTCTGAACTGTAGAAATCCCTCGACCAGTAGTGCATTGATTTCACATTCCTCATATTGAAATCATTTCATTTGATCCAAAATCTGGATAGGGCGTATTTCATGAAAACTACCTGCATCTCGTATATTTAAATTGCTTTGAGACGCGGGGAGTGTGGAATTGTATTGTATGTGTCCCCGAAATAACCGATATTACATTACTTCGCTTTGTGTTACTGGAAATGGCTATGTATGTAACGGGTACAAAGGAAAATCAGCATGACGCACTTTGACACTTTGAGCCTTCAGCCCTCCTATCCTTATCGTATTGTAGTTAAGGCTTTTGTTACCTATGCTGTCGTTTGGTGTGGCATTGGAAGTACGATTTTTGCACTTTGAAGTGTTTAAGTATCCAGCAAAGTGCTATAGTCAGCTTGTCAAGTTCCACACGAGTTACCTAATCTAAAATTCCATCAATTCTTGCGTGTAGAATTTACGCTTTGTGTCAAGAAAACCCGTCACGGAATGTTAGTCTTTTTTAAATTATTGTTGATGCATGTAGCTTTAACCTTTCCACAATGAAATTGACACATTTCTGCGTATTGAGTAATGAGGACAAGTCCTTGTGACAGTTATAGGACTTAAGTGTGCAAGTAGTGTGGGAGTTTTTCCTTTCCCTGGCCAAGTTGGCTGGCTTTGACCATCTAATTGGATCTAGGATCTCGTTTTGACTCGTGTCAAAGCAAGTCTCACTCGGTCCCACTTCAGACATACGGGGGTTCCTATTCAAACACAATTTTCACTCGTCGTCATCCTATCAATCGTCACGTCACCATTTCCCAGCCCCACGTGTCCCGGACTTCTCAAAGGTTCAAAGTGGCTTAGTTCCGTTTTTCATATTTTATTAGATCCGTTTCCATTTCAGTATGTCAGCCCTCATATTTGGGCTTGTCATGGCATTGTCACGGCTTCAGTCATAGCACAGAAAATAGTCGAGGCTTCAGGGCGTAGTGCTTACAGATTATTGGCAATGTTCTGCGTTGGTTGAGCTTTAATGGTTTGGTTTGCGCTACAGCCCCAGGTGGAAAACTTAGAAATTCTTTAAATCTAAGATTTTATTGAGCCGGAAGCCCAGGTTCATGCCATGCCGTTGGTGACGACACGGTTAGACATCTTTCAGAAAATAGCAATAATGCTGTCTATAGGACGTAAACATAAAACTGTTTCTTGCATAACAAGTGGAGGAACATATTAAATTTCTTGTTGCATAACAAAAACCTAGACGCAATCTTCCTTCCTTATCCTCTCCGCTCAAGCCTCCAGTCAGATGAATGTCTGATCAAAACGTTTATCCAATCCACCATCAACATGTACTGTGTACTGCGGTTTAGATTCAATTTGAGATCAACAGAATAGATTTCCATCTTTTTATATGCAAATTTTAAAAGTCTTCTTTAATTCGTAATCTCAATCTGTAAACTATTGTAAAAAATTCCAGCATTCCCATAGAACGGTATCATGTTATCTATCATTTTCAAAGTTATATAAAAATGCTATCACGAAAATTGTAAACATCATACACGGTTCAGTTCGTAAAGTTTTCTGTACCTTATCTCGAATTCCTAATTTACCAAATTCAATCGATTGGATAAGACATATAAATTGTTAGAGGGGTTGCGTGTGATGAAGTTGAAGAGGACTTGGAAAAGTACACAATGGGAATTGAGCGTGGACGGATTATGGATTTGATGTACTGAACTGGGTTCCGGTGTAACTTTTGTATCTCCGCGTCGCCTGACGCAGAGCATTAGCGGAAGAGCCGGCAATTCTACTCTTTCCAAACTTATTCAGTATGTATGAACTTTCCCAACGACAACGCTCAACTATGTATGTCGTATGTCCAAAGGAAACTTCTCTGTATCAGCTCAGTAGCGGAAAAGGAAAAACTTTTTTTTTCAGGATTTGAAACTCCGGGTCGATTCTTTAGAAATGATGATCGTAGGAATAGCACTCATTCCTCGGGCTTAAATCCGATTCAAGAGTCAAGTAGGGTTGCACGGGGGAAGGGTGAAAGTGGAAATGGGACTGAGCCCGGGTGGGGCTTATATAAAACGTCGTTAACTTCTGGCGTGTTGTAACGTAATACTTTCTTTTGTGTCCCGATGTTCTGTTTGGCTCAATGAGTTAAATTCTGGCTTTATTTTCTTTTCTATTTTCCAATCCTGAGCCATGTCTCAGGTGTCTGAAATGGAATCAAATTCCTTCAGCTGGAAACACCGGCATGAGTTAATTGAGTTTATAAATTCTAGTACACGCTTTACCCTGCCGTGTACGGAACCAGGAATTTACACTTTGCATTTCTATCCAGGGTTATGAATATGGAATTTTTAGAAAATCTTGAATTCCATTGTACACATAGTCTTCCTTTCAATCTGCCTGTTGTACTTGGCAAGGACTCTTATCTATGAAAGAGCGAGCGGCTGAGAAACGTCTATTTTAAAGAGATTGGGGGAGTACATTATAAGAAGTATGTATGTACATTTAAGCGTGTGTCGTAAAAAAGTGTTTAGACTCGTTCGTCGCTCTCTAATGTGTTGAAAGGCTTATTGGATGTAATTCAAGTGTGAAGAAGAGCTCTTCTTCGGCACTCAGGTTTATTACATTCACTTGAGGAGTCTGTAGTGAATCTGCTTGGCTCTTGTATAGCTCGAATATGTAGAAGACACGACACACCAGCTCAGTTTTCAAATGTACACAAAACACAAATTCATTTTGGCAATGGGGAAGACAGTGTCTTGTTCCAGAAACGATTCGTATCTACATAATCCAACACGTGTTGAGTCCTCATCGTCTGGTGCATTGAATTCAGGATTTTCCTCGATTTTCCCTCAGACTGACACACACAACTGACTTGAGCCGAGACTGTTAGTTCAACGCGGTGTTGGGTTCATCGGGACACTTTGGGATGAAAGAATAGCAATTCCCAAGATGTTACCATCGTGGCTCAATTTATCTTCACCTCCCTTGATCATCCAGAGCCATCCATAGGGCTATTTCGGGAAAGAGATCTTATTTATGGAATGTTTTGGTTCTTTAATCTTTCCGGAGCATTCCATTCCGTAATTCTTCGAGCTCCATGACGAATTTATGTCTCATTGAATTCCCACAAGAACCGCGTGGCTAATATTGACAAGAATTTGTATGCTTTGGGTTTAGTGAGCTAACTATGTAGAGCTTGTACAATACATACATTGGATGCGCTTAATTGGACACTCTCCTCCGGTTGTTTATGTAAGAGGCCGTACTGTCACGCCATAAATCAGTGTCAATTATTTTCCTGTATTCTCTGTCGAGGCGAGGGTCAGGGTACTCTAATCTGTAAATATAGAACACATATAGGTACACACGCCATAAAGCGACAGTACATTGTATATGCACCCTGGTCCATTGAACTTTCCAAACGTGTAGATCGGGGTATCGGCTCGTCAACAAGGACATTATTAAAGCCAGCATACGTGACGAAGAGCTCAATTAACTATAGTCATATTCATAGCCGGCAGGACAAAAAAACTTGCCTGATAGCAGCTTGGAACAAAAAGGGGTGACAGCAAATTTCGTATAGCAGTTGGACCCTTCCGGTCTAAAGCTGAGAATTTCATCTTGAGTGGGAAGTTAGGGTGTTAGGAATTTAGAATTATATTTCACTTCGAGGAAGAAGCCTCTGTGCAGTAGACTATGCATTTGGCTATGAAGGAAGATACATAGTTTGAGGGCAGAGCAGTAGTTTCATGCTTGACGAAGCAGAAAAACGGACAATTAGTTTTGTCTCTCAAATAGGAGCGATGCTAACCAGTTTCCATGTACTAAATATAAAACTCTCCAGCCGGTACACTTCATGAGCTCTGAACTCTAATAATAGTCCTCTTACTTGACACTAGCCACAGTCAAGTTGAAGACGCAGAAAAATACAACGGAACTCCAATTTTAACTCTGGTCCATTCTCGTGAGTCGAACAATAGAACTTTACTTGAAAAGACACCAACTAAAATCCTCTGTGCAGCAGATGACTTTCTCCTTTGGAATATGTCTCACTGTCGAGCAGAAAATCCTGTTTTTATTTTGTATTCATGCATTGTCTTAGCTTTAACTTTTGGATTCATATGCTCAGAAAAATAAGCTTCGTTTTATTGAGATGTATTACCTTTCTAGAATTTGTTTCTAGGTAACCTTTTTACCTAAATCAATTATCTTTATACATTCCGGGACATCGGTACGTTAACCCGGCTCTACTCTGTAACTCAATCAGAACATTAGGCATTATACCTTAGAACTTTTCAGAAAAATGAGAACTTTTCCGTTGCAGAAGTCTTCTATTAGTACGAACGTGAAACGATTTTCAGCCGAAGATAAGTCGTCCAAGTCCATCTCAGGGTTTTCTAATTTCCGGTTCCAGACCATGGAAGTTCCAGAAAATGTACACAAACACTAGTCTGTTATCTTCCCCGCCTCATTTTCTGCTTGAGTCAGCACTCAAGAACCTTCAGCAGAAGTGATTCAGTGCTTTCCCAGTCTCCGGAACAGACCTGAACGTGTACTTCCTATCTATACTTCGTGGGGCTTTCCAATCCGTGAACCACTGCCTTGTGTATAGCGAATAGGACACATAATATCGGAATATACCATTATCCATTTTAGTCCTGTTAATGCTAATTAATTTTAACTTACTAATCAAGTAAGGTAAAAGGTAACACACTACCTAATCCTATTGTTTCCCGTTGACTGAATTTGACATTGAGTAACGGCATTGGATTTTGGATTATCTCACGACCTCACCGATTCCGCTTTCCAGGCGACTGATCCTGAGTCAAACCGTCGTGGTTGAAGCTTTGGGACGAGAAGGAATCCAGCTGGCGGGAAGGCTGTAAGTTTGCCATAAGCTGGAGGTTGTATTTAATCCAGACTTCATTGTCGACTCTACGCTAATGTAGACAAACAGAAAGGTCTATAAAAAAGCACAGAGTCGAGTAGGATAGCTTCTTTTAAACTTTCTCTTTTGAATCTTCGTAGACCGTCTTTGGTTGATGTTCAAAGGAGAAAAGATTGCTTTCTCGCTCTTTGGCTTGGTTCCTATCATCCTATCTCGTTCACTTCATTAGGCTCAAGGAGAAAGTCTTTAAAGTGGGTTCAGAGCATAATTCTGATCCTGGGATAGGCTCAAGTGGACCTTGTACTTTTCGAGTTCGAAAATTTGTTCCCGACATAGTCTCCCGATGAGCAAAGTGACAAAGTACCGTAACCAAACGTTCGTCGAAAATTTACCTGGCATATGAATTCCTGAATGATTACAAGGTGTCATTGTATACTAGATCTAATTACTCCTATTTGATAGTAGGTAATTTGAAAATGTCTGTGGATTCGGTTTTTCTACTGGAGGACATGGGTGGTGGGAACTGGACGAACCAGACCCATATCTGCACGTGGAACGAGACGTTCGGGAACTTTAGTGCGGAAGGATGTACATTATTTCCCCAAGGAGGACATGGGAACAATGCTTGGATCCGAATCCTTGTCCTCGTCCTCTACGCTATTGTCTGTATCGTGGGTCTCTGTGGGAATACCCTGGTCATTTACGTCGTGGTCCGATTTTCCAAAATGCAAACTGTCACGAATCTGTACATCGTGAACTTAGCCATTGCGGATGAGTGCTTTCTCGTTGGAATCCCTTTTCTCATGGTCACGCTCGGAATTGAGTACTGGGCTTTCGGAGACATCATGTGCAAGATCTACTTCACAACCACTTCTATCAACCAGATCACTTCCTCCATGTTTCTACTCATCATGTCTGCAGACAGGTACGAATCAGCAATTTTACTACTCATGCCATGCTTCGTCTTGTCTTCCCAAATTCGCCTGACAGGGAGGTAGACATCAGGCAATAAATCAGGTTGAACCATTTCAAGATTCAGGCTATGCCTCGGTTCATACCAGGAATCGGAAATCGGACTGACCTGTTATCTACCGTTTCGCTTTGTGAACGTGCATTCCATCTGTCTCCACTGGCTTCTGAGATGGTATTGAAAGCTAATGGAGGCTGACGGAGAGAGTGAAAGTGGATTGGGGCTCCGCTTTCTCTTTCCTCTACGTTTCCATTCAAATCTCCTCAAGCCAACAAAATAGCCTTTGATCCCAAACACAAATAATGGTATACGTAGTGCAGTGGGCAGACAAACCCAGTCCATCCCATCGCTCGTGTCTGGTTACCTCCACTCTCGTAATAGAGGCGGGCTATTGAATTCAGCTGTGGCTTCCGCGGTGAAAGCAGGACCCGATGTCAGTTTTCCCCATACTAGCCAAAGCTATACATTTCGGAACTGCCGAATTTCTGTATGGGAGGACGTGAAGGATTGGAGACGCCTGACTGATTCCAAGTTGACATTTATTCACCAGACCTCCTTCCGTTTTTTCTTTTCTAAATCCCATTTCGACCTGCCCTGATGCCTTGGCACACTGTCAAACGGGAAAGACTAATATTTGATCAGCCGGCAGACCCTTTATCTCCGTCAAAGATGGTAGACCGTCAAGGGTTTCCTTCTACAATGCTTACCTAGAATGCAATCCATCCTATTATCCTTTTTACCATCTTGACTAGACACAATACGCACTGGTTCTACGGATACACTACTTTCTCTCTTGCCTGGTTCTACTGGACGCCCACGTTTTATGCAACATGGTTTATTAAAACACCTTCGCATGCATCTCCGATACACGTGTCTGTCTACCCCAATTTGTACTATTAGTAAAAGTGTACAAAATGCTCCAGACAAGAACATTCTCACTCATCCTCTTTATAGATTAAATTGAAGTTGCGTGCGGTTCTTCGTCTGAAGCAGATAATTACATTCGAGTCTGGTTGGAAGGCGGAAGGCTCACGGCTAACGATTAGCAGTCGAGTATGGTTCCAAGTCATTTGGTCTTTGTGAGTTTGGTCTTACACAAGAACCACAGTTCAAAGATCAGAAGGACGTAAAATCAAAACCGAGATGGTATTTGCAACAATCGAGCAACAAGCCAGTTAACTCATAAGGCTTGCAGTTTAGGCCAAAATGACCCAAAAATTTGACCTGACCTAAACTTATTGCTTATATTGCTGAATTCTACGTGTTTTGTACTGGTCATACTACTGGTTTAAACCACTATCGTCAAAAGTTAGCCGGACCCAAATTTGCAAGTACGTTTTCGATAAATGTTTTCAGGACCAAACCGCCCAAGCCCAAATGCTCTGCTTCCGCCGCAGTGTAGTGGTGCGTTGAAGTGTTGACTCAGGCCGAGATTGGAATGCAAATAACGAAGTGGATTCACGTGGGTTCGTGAGTTGGAAGATATTAATTAAATCCTCTTGCCTCATCTCCTTCCGCCAACGCTCTCCACAACCTCACTGAATTAGAGTCCCCGAAGGCGCAGGAGAGGAAATGAGGCCAGGAAGCTCCACTAATTAAAATCCGCATAAGTTCCGACTCTTATATTCCACCAAGCACTCAGACACATCATTATTCCCCCGATTAATTTCCAAAACTCTCTCCCTGTCGACAAACGACTCTAATCGAGGCTTAAATTGAGAAAAAAATCATTTAATCGTTTTACTTGTAATTAATTTCAATAAAGCTTTCTCTCGTTAATCATGTTCGAGTTGGAGGGTCATTACAAAGGCATTACTAACAATTCCAGACTTTCAAGTTCCATTTGAAGTTTTGGGTTTTAGACTAAAGCAGCCAGAAGTTTTAATCAAAGTTTGTAGTGAATATTCGAGAAGACAAGAGTCTCCAAGTCCTTCTGTTTGACGCTAATGTCTCTTTGTAGTGTTCAGCTTTTTCATTTAACTCCAAAACTCTTCCTAATTTGGATTTCACATGAATCCACTATAAAACCAGGATTTAAAGTGAAAGTGAGCTCGAACTGGGACTAATAACGTATGAGTACCACATTTACTCCGCCTCAGAGGCAACTAAAAGCAAAAAAACCTGCCTTACGGCACCTTGGGACCAAAAGGCTACTGGTATTATGACATTGACTATATTTTGGCATTATTGGATTTTTTTAGCAACTTAGATGCTTTCGCGTGCTTCTATTTGTATCACCAATATGGCATTCTAACGTATTTACACTGCTGCCAGCTTTGACCAATTTACATATAATTCAGTGGCATCGTCTGCTTCTATGTGCTTATATTTGGATCACTAAGATGACTTTCTAACGTATTTACATTGCTGCCAGTTTTAACCGATTTACATACTTTTCTGCGACAGACAGAGAGACGGACAGACAGGGGCATCCCAGTAGACCTTCTGGTCTAAAAGATAAACGCTACAACTTGATTTGAGGGTGGAGCAAACTGTACGTTAGTTTTCTGAGCTGGAATGGCTTTCTGATTTTGAGTCCGCATAGTATACCATTCTGTAACCTAACTTTCATCGTCCTGTTTTTTTTGTTGGGTTAGAAAAGTGTATGCAACCATGTGTTCACATACTAAATCTGTACCGTGTAGGCTGGAGGTATGTGCTCAAGTAAGAGCACATGTGAAGTCGTTCCATTCTCCAATGTCAGTGCATAACTTTTCTTTTATGGCTCATTCACCGCCGCCCTGGAGAAAGTACGGAGAAAGTGGATCGCCTGAAATTTTTTTCCTGCCCCCGCCTTAAAGAATAGAAACCCATTTCCCTATCACCAGACACTCAATCATGTCAAAGCTAAAATTTCTGCCGTGGAAGTAAAATATCAATCTTGACTCAATGTCCAATGGAGAAAGTATGCCCTTTTCAAGGCACCCTTCAATGCTATTGAATAGATAAAGCATTTACGCACATAAAACAGACAATTTAAATTATGTGTGTTTCGTTCTATGTACTTAAATAGATTCTTGGCCGTGTGTCATCCCATCAGTGCAACCAAGTACCGTACACCCCTGATTGCCTCTGTGGTGGCCCTGACAGCCTGGACCCTGTCTGCCATCATCATGGCCCCTATCTTCATGTACACTTCGACGCTGCTGTACATGGACAAGGTGAGTCCTATGCATTTCTGCTTTCTCCACACAGCAGCAGGCACGTAAATCAATTTTCCTACTCAGACAACGAAAGTAAAGAGTCAAACGCTCTCATTTTAAGAGAAGAGAAGGAAGAAAGGATGAAATTGAATCTTCGTTCTGGTCCGATAGACGCCGGAGCATGTCAGCAGATGCTCCACATCCTCCGCTGAGACTCAGACACTCTAAATCAAATGGGAAGCCCCTTAGCGTGCCTCGAAAACTCTTTCTTCAAACAGGCTCCGTGTCTCCAATTCAATTGGGTCCATTTCTTCCTTTCCTACGCACGCACGTTCTGGCAAATAGGCCGGAAGACGCTTCCAATCTTCTCTGATTGATTCCAGCAAAGTACATACAAACCTTCGTACTATACACGGTACATAAGGGTCGTAGGAATTCCCAAACAAAAACATGGGGAATACACAAGACAAATGCTAACAGAGTAGGTATAGGCGTTGTGTATTATACAACCTTAGTTCAATATCACTTAAATTGATTCAAACTCTGCTGGGGTTTCAATCAAATGCTTCCGGAATAAAAAATCAAATCCAGGAGACTAATGTTATCAATTAGTCAGAGTACCCAAGCGAGAGCCTAGAAATGTTATTACATTTTGATTGATTTCGGTGAACTGTTCCCTGTTGGGGGCAGGAGGAACGAGGAACAGCAGGTATCCGATACCACCTATTACTGAACGGGTGGCATTTTTCGATGCCATGAAAAAATAGAATATGCCATAAAAAAGAAGACTTTTGCAATTGGAAATGGAATGG
>JAQFYT010003398.1:0-10812 GCA_034694925.1 Ceratophysella denticulata | reverse complement strand
ACCTCAACTAACACGCCGACTCGCGCTCCACCAAACGCCCTAGATTCACGAAGGCACAGAGCTTTGTCCATCTTAATCCGTTGTTACTTGTTACCCGGAAGCCAAGCTTACCAAGTTACCCGGAAGCATCATCACAATGACTATAAACCATATTTAGATTTAGCTCCCATTTCCCATCCAGAAGCGTAGTAAGTCCCGATCCCAAGTTGTACGCCTTGACCTTTCTAATACGGGCTGACTACTTACACTTTCAGTATCAGGTTCGGCAGTAGTACTTGATTGAGTCGGAGAATCCTGAGATGCGCTGTTTTCTGGGATGGATTGAAGGGGTGGATGGAGGTGAAGGGGTGGCTCGGATTGCATTGATGAATTACCATGCACAGGAGGCGGAGTGTAGGGTTGAGAAGGCTGGGCATAGGATTGGATATGCTGAGAAATCGATTGACAAGGAGGAGCCTGTGACTGAGGAGGCGGAGTGTATGAGTGAGAAGGATGGGCGTAAGCTTGATAATGATGAGCATGTGACTGAATAGGGATATATGACTCAGGAGGCGGAGCGTAGGACTCACGAGTAGCATGTGATTGGGCAGGAGGATCATATGACTCAGGAGGCGGAGCGTGGGACTCACGAGTAGCATGTGATTGGGCAGGAGGATCATATGACTCAGGAGGCGGAGCGTAGGGCTCACGAGTAGCATGTGTTTGGGGAAGAGGATTATATGACTCAGAAGGCGGAGCTTGCCTTGACTCCTCCTGCTGCTGAATCCTCGCAAGGATATAGTCAGGTGTGAACCTTTGAATTGCCACGAGAAGAGTTTGAAAAGGGGGCGGTGGTGTTGGGTCGGGCTCAGGCACAGGAGGTGAGCTGTAGGGTTGAGACGTAACGGATATTGATTCCTCGAGAGAATGTGTAGATTGGACCTGTTCCATTAATGTTGCACTCTGTTCCTCATAGACCTTTAGTCCAATCACAGCAGAGAAGTATTAGAATGTTAAATGATGCAATTAAAAAAAACGAAATTAAATTAAACTTGTTAAGGATTAATATCACGGCAAAACACACGGAAATTGAAATCAAATTAACATTTGGCAACTTAGCCAGAAATACCAGAGATCAGAATTTGTATTGGACATACCATTTCTGGCGTAAGTTTAGGATGAACATCAGCCCTGAATAAATCCCACCAGGCTTGGAGAAGTTCTTGCAAATGTTCTTGACCCTGTGGAGAACGCACTCGACCAGTTCCACTGTCAAAATACTGAAGCCATGGTTTGGATGGACCAATAAAATGTGCAATTTTAACATTTTGTCCAAACCTGTGTACATAAATGTTATTCATTTCATGCATTTCAACATTGAGGTAATTAATTACAACAGCAACGATAATTCCACTTTCAAAAACAATACTTACACACGATACGCTGGTAGATAAGAATAAACAGCAGATGCCACCATGTTGTAAATGAATGGAAGATGACGATTGATATCGGAGATGGACCAGTCACTAAAATATGAATTTAGCAATCCCTGATCTCCACCTAATTTGAATAGTTTGTGTTATTTTTAATTTTGATCGCGTTAGAAAAAAAAAGATAAGTCGTGCTACTTTACCATCAAATGATCCCTGTTCCAGTGCAAATGCGAGTATTTTGTCAAAGGTTTCATTCGATGGCCGATACACAAATACACCGGAATTGAAACAATCTGGCCATCCCGAGTCTGGTGCTGCCGAGAATTCTTCGCGTTCAAATAGCTCGTCACAATTTTGAATGACCTGAATAACGGGGTTTGAATATTTTAAAACATTTTCCGTCTTAACCCTAACTAATCAAATTGGAAGGAATTATGGTTGTGATAAATTCAGACTAACGAGAGTATCGGCATCCAAAAATACGCATTTCGTAAATTGAGTCAATTTCCAGGCATGTATTTTACTAAACGTTATTCCTAACTCGGGTCGTGTAAGTAGGGCTAAATTTGCAGTATCACCCGAATCCAGTACATCCACGAGGGTAACCACGTCAAATATGGACTCAAGTACCGACCTTTAAATAATTACGGAAAAATTGTACACATAGTATTTAACACGCTCCACATTCATAAACACATTGCTACAATCCAAATGAAAAAAAGTACTTTTAAAAATCCCTGTTAAACATAAATTCTTACTGCATTGACGGTGATACACCAGGAGTGATCAGTGCAGTCAATTTCTTGGATGTGCCAACCCTTTTCAGGGAGGTCGCAAGTACCAATGCGCCCAAGGCATAGGAATCATTTGTTGCTAGCGTTACCCATGATTCTGCAAAAAAATAATAAACGTTTGTATTTGTAAGGTATGTATTTAACTTAGGGAAATATATAAACGTGCCATGAGAAAATAGAATATGCCATGAAAAAGAAGACTCGTGCAATAAGTCTGCATGGTAGTAAATTTGATTTCGGGCAGGTTAGATTAGGTTTAAACGTAAGCAAACGAGACTGATCCGTTCTACAAGTTAGGTTAGATTTTTGAAATATCCAAATGACCAACAACTAACCTAACCTTTGGAATAATTGACCAATTTGACCTATTGCAGCATTCCATTTCCTATTGCAAGAGTCTTCTTTTTATGGCATATTCTATTGCTTCATGGCATCGAAAAATGCCACCCTTTATTGGGCTTGTCTTGTCCATAGAGGTACTAATCTACTTATATAACGAGCTTAATTGCCCACCCCCGAAACCCCACTTTCTAATGGTGTCGGGAGTACACAAAGTCTGGCCTCCCCTCAAGGTCTCCATGGGCCGGTAACAATACGATCGACCAGCCTACTAGCTTGCGGTTAGTAGATCACACGCCTCTCATAAGGCAAAACCAGTGAAGTCAACAACAACGGCGCGAACCTCTAATCTCCACAACAACACTAAGAATGTAAAAATATATAATCCTACCAGTGAAGCTGGCTCACTCGCGGCCTGTATCTGATTATTCAATTCTTTGGAAATCAAATTTTTTGATATTTTCAACGAGGTAGTAAACATAAAAACAAACAAGTACAGGCGACAACGCGACGGGCCATGGTTGCCATGGCCACACAGGCTAGTACTGTATATTCTTTGTACATACAGTATTACTACCTCTATGGGCTTGACTTCACGAGTGGTTTAGTACAATAGTCATAGATCTTATAAATACAGCTCTATATCATTTTATCGGAACCGAACGGGTACTCCCGGGTAAAGCACACGCAAGAAGGATACCAAATTAAAGTTTCTTATTTCGAAGTAATGAGATTTAAGATAATAAATAATAAATCTCGCCTAACAAATGTCGCCATATTGTGTTTCCTTTATGGAAACTTTCTGGTGAATTTTGCCCCATAGAAGCATATGTCATATATGAGTTGCAAATATAAACTTTTATTATGTACTGTAAATAAGTAGAATGCAAACAAAAGCAGGACGCATTTAGTTGAGTGTTGATTGAATCCATTCAACTCTTCTCAGTATCAGTAGAGCTAATATTTAATGTTGCGATGGATTAGCCTATTTAAAAATTCCAGTAATAACGCCTGGGTCTGGACTGGACCTTTCAAGACTTAAAATTGGCATAGTAATGACAAGTTCTATTAATGAGGTTTCCTAAGTCTCAAAGATAACTGAAGCTGACCTAAAACATTTCCTTGTCAAGGACGCGTACATACCAGGCATCAGAGGCTATTTATTTCCTTCAATTTTTAATGTTGATATAATCATCGTCAGACTCATATTTCATATACATTACCTTACTTAGTATGCATAACCCTTCATAGCAGTATCTCTAATAGTCAACAGACGCGTTATCAGTTTCTGTTTGTGTGTGCCACAAACAGTTTCTTAGTTAGACTTAAATCGCCAGTATTGTATGTCACATATTTAAATGAACAACCTATAGGAAACTATATCTTTACAAAGCACGCATTTTATGTATTCATGTGACACATATACAACATTGCACCATATTTTCAATCATCCTTGACTTCTAACTGCTAACACAGTCTGGGTTAGGTGCGTATCGCACGTGTTAATAGCTAATTATCTTATACAGTTACCTAGCTTGGAATAAGGTACTACCGTTTATTATCTATTAGCATTGATGAAGATCACAAATTTGTATCAGTTATATATTAAACGGGATTCATACAAGGACTTAATCCAAACGGATCTTGTATGCAATGATTCGTATGGTCTGTCGGTCAGAATTTCTCATTACGAATGTACGATTGTAGTTAAGCAAAATCCCAAAATGTAGGCTTGAAAGACAAATTAGTCAAAACTCCAAGCCAACATTACATAGTTTATTAGGTTTAAACGATGATGTACTCAATTTTATTGGACAATTTTGGTTATTTTTTCTTGACTTTTGCAATACTATAATTAAACTTATCTTATCTTATTTAAAATGGGTATATGTACCTTTTTTTGGATAACTAAGGTTAGGTTACAAAAGAATTAATGTTGAGCTCAGTCTACTTGCCACATTAATTTTAATATATTATTTGGGGCTGTGGTTGTTTATTATTTCATTTCAGCCAATGGACGAATTTCGAATCCCAGCATATCTAATATCCATAAATATCTATAACTTCAGGAATTTTTGATTTGACTGTGTTTGAATTAGTAAATTGTAAAACCGTAATCAACTCACCAAAGGTTGAATTTTACGATGACTAACACTCTTCATATTATTATCACTTCATTGTGATTCATTCGTTACGTTCTAAAAATAAACTATTTCTTATCAAGCCAAGCATAATGTACTTGGTTTCAGGGGATTTAGGACAGGAACTCGTCTGGGTTCATTTAAAATTATATTCGGAGAGAAAGTGATTCCAGATTCGTAGTATGAAGGTTCAACGTATGTGTGTAGTGCTAAAAATACTTTGCTCCAACAACATACGTAATTCAGGGTATCTCTGTTCTGTACAAGTGTGGTCGGATTGGAATACCAGACTAAAAATTCTATTTTTAGGAAAATAGGGAGTGTAGACTGAATCTAGAGTGAAGGAATTTGAGCATATGGTGTGCTTGATGATGAGGTCGAAATATCTGACTCCATAATTCCGTCTTAGGGTTCCTAAATAATACATGCATCTGGATCGAACCCCTCCTGCTTCAATGAGCAACATGTTACCCGGATTTCTGTATTTTCATTTGAGCCCGAAAACAAATCTCCCGGATGCAACATTTATTTTGTAGTTTAACCGCAGACCTTCGTCCTTATGTCCGTCTTGTTGGGACATGTTAACAAAGACGCAGTTCTTGATAAACACGTATAATACTGTCTTACATATACGTACGTAAAAACATTATATTTTAGAAACGGATAACGGATCTGTTTCCATGAGCTGCTATTGGAAGCAGCAACGCTTTGTTTGAATAGGTTTAGTTTACCTATATAGACTTTTGAGACACTGCTTGACACAGGTGCATGCGGTTTAGATTTAAAAAAAAATATTTCCGCTTTTGATACAATCAAAAAGTTGCTGTGACTGCTACTTCTTGAAGGCTTTAAATATAGCTTCCAAGACTACTTCGAGTAGGTACTGATGCGTTTACAACATCCAAAAGGAGCGACAGACAGCGTTGAAGGACAAGACTATGTAGGTACTATAGGACCCTTCTGATCTAAACGCTGAATTATCTTTATAATTGAAGCTTAAATGATTTGCTGCTGGATGTTTCTCTATTAATCAACTAACAATTCAATCAAACTAATCAACATAGGTTCATAAAATTTTTGAGATAACGATGGAATAAATAATGCGCTAAAAATGTAGAACGCTTGAAATTTGTATCGCGACTGTGAGCACAGCAGAAAACATTAAATTGAATGAAACAAGACATTACTATGGTTGAAATTGAACAAAGCCTTAACAAAAAGGACAATAAAAATCTGATTTGAAACCCTGAAAAATTCTTTAGTAAATTAATGGTCAACTTCACGGAAAATTGCGCATTGATTACATCAAAGTTGTGGTTTAGACTTGACAAAAGAAGTATGTATGTGAAACGATCACTAAACTATTTAAGACACATTTAAGAAAGTCAGAGTATGATTAAGAGGTTGTTGCAATTACTTGGATTAAGTAAAGTTGATAGATAACTATTTATCCTTGCATTAATTATAGGAATTAATCAAACATAAATTACCCAGTCATAATTGTGTATTTTGATTATAGCGATGGAAGCCAGGCCCGAATCAAATAAGAAGAATATGTAAAGTGTTCATACAAATATCATTTTAGATAAGTATTAGCTATTTATGTGTATTGACCCTACGATAACACTAGTAGTTAAATTGTGGTTAATCTAAACAATTTATGCAATGATTTGTGAATCGTCAATTAGATTAAAAAAATCCACTTACCAGCCATGATTCCCTTCTCCCAATCGAACTTCTAATGTTTTAAAATAATGTTTTCGAATTCTACAATATGGTCTGTATCGAAATCGGAATATGAGAATTTAGTGCAATGCTAAGCCTGAGTTTTCACTTTCGTTGAACGGATTCAATTGCCACAGAAGCAGACCCAGCTTTACACCACCGGCGCGGCGTGTAGTACACTCTAAACCGGCTAAACAGTAAATAAGAACTGAAATGCGTATCTCTTGTAAGTATTTTTAAAATATCTGTAGCATCATTTTGCTCAGAAGGAAGACCCAGAAATAAGAACCAGTTACACCACGTAGTAATCCTTCTACTGTACTACAATTTTGTTATATCTGCCTTGGTACATGTATAAAAGATGATACTTAAGTAGCACAAACACAGCCTAACTCAAAACTTCTGCACGACAATTGATCGACCGCAATTTCTGGGACGACAGTTGGGCGGATTCAAACATATAAATACCTTGCATATTCATAAAGTAGGTACCTATGCGGTCTTCGCGATTTCTGGAGTTATAGTCTTAATTCGTGACTTTGTGTTTGGACCAAAATGGTCTTATGGAATCATGCAATTACCTGTTTATCCGCATACACTTTCCATTATGAATTTCTTAAAACATTGAAGAAAAATATTTTCAAACCCAAGTGTTTGTCAGAAACATTCACAAATATCATACAAGCAATTGTTATTGTTTATTTCTAACTCTCTTCAAAATTAAACAAATTTGTGGCGCGTTTTGTTTTTATAATTAAAACAAATATTTTGTTTTCTAAAACGCAAGTCTCGTAAAGTTCTTTTAGACAAATTCCACGAAGCGGTAGGCTTAAACTCAATAAGCGTCGTCACTGTAGCCTTCACCAAGGTACCACACAACTATGATGTACATTTATTACACTCTAGTTCCTGCCTGGTCCAAGGCTGGTCTTAATCAGGTTTTTATTAGGTAATAGTATATTGTGTGTTTAATATTTGATATCATCACAAAAATGATCTTTTTAGATGACACAGGTTAAACCGGCCTTGTAAGAAATGCCGGCGTTCATTTGTGCATGCAGAGTATAACCGTCATGCCAGTATACAGCATTTGTTAGTACAGATATACCCTGAAAATACAACCAAAGAGCGTTACTTTATTTTACGTATGCCCTTGAATAAAACATACCACATGAAGAAAACAAGAAGTTTAACTGATTAAATAATAAATAACGCACTTTATTTGAATATAAAGTATCAATTATTAAACATGAATAATATAATCAATATTTTTGAAACGGCGTTTGCTCACGTGAAATATTATCCAACCTCAAAAGTATAACATGCAATACATAGGTTTACTTATGGGAATTTATTTTACTTTCCGGTAAAGAATCGCTTCACTCCATCGATGATTGATTTTGGCTTGTTTTCCGGTTCTGGTTCTGTTGACTCTGGATAAGCGTACAAAACATCACCTCGAATAGTGTATTTGGTCCCTGAATTGACGACCGAGCCCTCGTGGTAAATATCATGTTGGAAAACCAGAATCATTCCAGTTTCCGGAACCACCGGAATTCTGTTCGGTGACCCAGTCTCAGATCGCCTTTCCAGAAAAGTAGTTTCACCGCCCCCAAACCCTTCGTTGAGATACATCTGAAGCGTGACGTAAGTTTCGGCATCGGGCCTCCTGTACTTCCCATCTGTGTGCGGCATGAATTTGTCCGTGGGTCCATAGCGGAGGAATCTTAGGCGCTCGTTGATTTCCAGAAGCTTATTCCCTTCAAACACTTGTGGCAAATGCTTGGAAATTCGTTGGAATAAAATTTTAACAAATTCCGGGTCGTCGATCATAATTCGGTGTCCGTCTCGGTAACCAGGGATACGAACACCCTCACCGTCAGCGGTGTTGATCATGGCGGGTTGGTAGCCATGACTTTCTGACAGTTTAATGAGTTCCTCACATTCGGCGGGTGTGAAGACGTGGCGAAGAAGAAATGCAATTTTCTGCTTCTCCCATTTACCCAGCGGCGTCAAGTCTAATTTCTCAACTGTGATTTGACTCTCGGAATATCCGGGGTCCAGGGCAGAGGTCACGGAGGCTTTGATTGCGGATGCCATTTCTATTTCACAAGATACGCACGATGTACACACAATTACAATATTAAGGAATTTATTTGTTAACAATTCGTTTTTCAAATCACCTGATCTGTGCTCTTGTACGTGACCCGATCCAACTGTTGCTTTGAACAAACTCAAACTGGGTTTTATTTACACTGTGACTCAGGTAGTCTTGGCAAACAATGCACAGGTTGTAGGATATGAGTAATTCTATGACTCATTTTCGCTTTTATGGAAGTAGTGGACAACTTGCGCTGAACAAAGCTGGGATCAATAATCAGTTACATAGAGTGGAGGAGAGATACCAGTGAAGGAAAACCTCACGGGATAGCATCATACATAGAAATACGTATACGTGTAAATCTACGTGTACAAGTAAATTGTAACTGGCATGATGCATTTCGTATTTCCATTGTAATTCTAGTGCAATTCGGTGAGATATTGAACCACAATTCACTGTTCATGAGGTTTGCGTTCATGTTTGACAAAGTGACGTTTACGTAGTTATGTCAATGTTTAAGCCTATAGTCTCCACCCAAGTTGGTAATGTTCTTATAGTTAGTTTTTGGACAAAACGCGTAACAAGCTTGCAAGTCCAACTCGAGTAATATTTATCTAATTGACCACCGCGATACGACGTTGAAATGCCAAAAGCTTTACTAACATGGCCCGGCAAACGATATTACCAGTAGTTGTCATATCCATACGCAAACTTAGCTACAAACAAGTAATGTCCTTAAACTTTAATTTTCTAAACTAGGATTAATTAAAGCTGGCTTGAAGGAAACCGCCTTGATTAACTAAGATTTGAACTATTTAACGATGTATCGCACGTGTCATTTGGACGAATATTACTCGAGTTGGACGTGTAAACCTTTAACAGATAGTGTCCGTAAGCTTAAATTAAAAATTCGGCGCAATCTCAAATCATATCAAGCTACCTTAATGAGGTGTACTTTTAATAAATCATGTGTAAAATAAATTATTATGATTGCGATTTTTACAGACTTCACCTAGTAAACCTATCTGGAAAACATATAAATGTAGCGCAACATTTTACGGAAATCCTGAAATTCATTTATCATTTAGTAGCTTAATTCTTTAGTTATGAAATATTCAGTATTTGACTACGCGTGTTTGTTTTAACTTCTCACATGATACGATAAAAATCTTTAATAGTGATTCTACTGTAATAGTTATGTCCTTTAATTGGCACAATGCATCGACGCTGTCAGGTAAATAAATACAACGTATAAATTTTGAACAGGCTTGTTTGAGTGCACTCATCTAATCTTACACTGCATGAAATGTCTAAATGAGACTATCTAATTGTAAAATGGAAATGCATTTGAAAAACTGTATCGAAATATCGCTTGCGCTTGCGATCGTGAACCTAGTTGTTTTTAATAAGTTACTACGTAATTTCAATTTATTTTTTTAAACTCCATTTACATTTTAAAGATTGATTAAGCTGCGGCTAAGCCAAATAAATTCAATTATTATTATTTAAAATTTTAAGTACCTACGTACAAACTGTCTGGTTCATGGCAAGTTTAAAATGAGTGGAATTAATACTTGGGCACTCAACGCTCAAACGAAACGGTCGGATCACGCTGATTCTGTTCAATTGCTCTAATCTTGAGAGTCAGCGAATCGAACTTCATCATCGTATACATCTGGGTAGGCATACAAAACGTCTCCTCGAATAGTATACTTGGTCCCAGAATTGACGACTGACCCTTCGTGGTAAATATCATGTTGAAACACTAAAATCATTCCCGTTTCCGGTACAACAGGAACTCGGTTCGGAGTAGCAGTTTTTGATTTCCTTTCAAGAAAAGTTGTTTCACCGCCATTAAACCCTTCGTTGAGATACATCTGTAGCGTGACAAAGGTCTCGGCATCGTCCCTGACGTAAGACCCGTCCGAGTGTGGCATGAATTTGTCACTCGGTCCATACCGGAAAAATCGTAGGCGTTCGTTGATTCCCAGGAGCTTATTCCCTTTAAAATCTTTCGGTAAGAATTTGGAAATCCGTTCGAATAGGATTTTTACGAATTCGAGGTCATCAATCATAACCCGGTGTCCATCTCTGTAACCCGCAAGCCGTACAGCTTTCCCATCTTCAATATTGACCACTAGCTGGAAGCCCACTCATTTGAGTGACTTCACCCTTCCCTTTCCTCAATCTCCTGTCCCTTGACTTCAACACCCGTCGATTTCTTCAATTTTCTGTCCCTTGACTTCAACTCCCGTCGATTTCCTCAATTTTCTGTCCCTTGACTTCACTTCACCGTATCT
>JAQFYT010003397.1:0-10816 GCA_034694925.1 Ceratophysella denticulata | reverse complement strand
GAAAACACCGCGAGGTGAAAAGACCGAGGTGAAAAGACCGGGGGCGAAAAAAACAAGGCGAAACGACATGTAACCACGGCTTCCCATAATGTTAGAAATGAATCACGAATCGAGACGTCGTTCCCATAATAGCTTATGAAGTTCATAGACTAAACTGTGTTATTTCAGCGTCTGTGTTCTGATGCAATGTGCTTTGTTGGGTTTTGGGTTTCTTTTCTGATTTTCCATTCGTAATTCGGAATAATAGTAGCTGTTATTTTATCACAATGAAATTAAGCAGCATTATATACCTAAATACTAAATACATTAAACTTTAAAGGTAACCAATTTACTAATACACTTGGAAGCGGTGAATAAATGATTATTAATCTGTACAATACACAATGTACTGGACGGAACAATGTAAAATGATTTATGGCCGGAAGTTTATAGATATTCACATCACAAGTGAGTCCAGTTATTACGCCGGGAATTAAATAAAGTCGCCCAGGAATTTCCTGCGAACTGCGATCCAAAGTCACAGCTGCACTTCCTAAGGGAAAATGAAATAAGGCAAAAAATTTCATGGTTAGATGCAAATGCAAAGCTGGACGATAAAAATGCCCCATTGGAAAATTGTGATAGGATAGGCCAGAATGCAAATCGGGTTCGGGGTACGGGAGTTTAGTTGAGATAGTTCATAATGAATTGCACAATGCACGTATTCAGGCTGACATCAGGTAAGCGAAGTATTTATTTCCCTATTGATCTAACCATATTAAAACAAGAAATTACGAAGCCTACAATTTACAATGAATGAAATATCGATATGCTAAAGTAAATTTGAAATCGAGTTCATACTATGTATTTAGACAGTCATACTACTCTTAAAACTGCAAACATAGGAATGAATGAGGCACGGAAACGGAAGGTGAATATGGATATTTGACAATAGCTATGATTGCGAAGCGTGAGGCGTGGTTTATTTTATATTACTTTCATTACACATTGCATTTGCATCGCTATTTAGAATTTACGGTACATTCCGAGCTTGGGTAAAAAAATACTTCTTGCATACACAAAGCGTTTTGGTATAGCTTTTGGTTCACCTCACTACTTCTCACAACAAATGAAAATGAAAGTGTGTCACGGTCCCGAGGCTGCTTACCCTAGCCAAGCCAGTCGAGCTAGGGATTCTGACAAGGATAGACGACAGTTCATTCAATTTCATTTTTCAGGTTTCTTGACGAATCGCTAAGCTAAAATCAGGCTAAAATCAAGTTTTAATCTGTACGAATTGTACTTAAATTTATCATCCGGTGTTGTTGTTCCAAACAAAGATGTCGTTTTGTATGTGGGAAAGGGATGAAGTGTACCGGGATCATTTTAAACCAGGTAAACTGATTTACTTCAAACAGCTGATTATCAAATAATGCGTGTCAGCTTTGCGATCAGAAAGCAGTGAAATTAAGATTCATCCATAATATATATAGCTCTCCAAAGAGTTCAAAAATAGGTAGTCTGTAGTTAATTTGTAACTGCAACTTCAAATTGAGAGGCTCCGGTACTCGGGTGTGTGTAGCCGATACACTACTGTATTAATTATAATTATGATCCACTCCACTTTCGCCAATTCGGGCATTCTTGATTTAGTCACGACACAAAAATTTTTTTATTATTGATTCCAGAAAATTTTGCAGAATGCGTCTTAAAACTACATGGGATTTAAAACGAAAGATTTAAAGCTTAATTTAAATATTTTAGTTGCAATTATTAATGTTCACTCACAGTAACTAATTAAAGAGGACTTAACTACATTTATATTCTTTACTGGCTTTGATTTGACACGTTTGCATGTATTTCATACTCCTAAATTCTGTTTCCCTGAATTTCACAGGAGTTTACGCTTGTTCCGAATGTGGTTATGAATTGTTCAGTTCAAAACAAAAGTACAACCATCATTCACCCTGGCCTGCATTTACGGAAACAATACATAAAAATTCTGTAACCAAAAAGGCTGAAATGGGATCTGCAACAGCATATAAGGTTCGTAATTCCTAATGTCGTTCTATTATTTTTAAATTAGATTTGTGTTATAATAAAATTGGAGGCTCCGATTTTCCGAAGGTAAATCTGATTATATTTATTGGCTTGTAATAGGTTCATTGTGGACAATGTGACAATCCATTGGGTCATGAATTCCTACGGGACGGTCCAGACGAAAAGTCTCGATTCTGAATATTCTCCCACGCCCTTCAATTCGTTTCCAATAAGGAACAACAGGAGAAAAGGGCGAAGGCTGAGAAAAAGGCGAAAGCTGAGAAAAACGCTCCAGGAGCCTCTCATTCCAAAAAGTAAAACAATATTACTTCCAAGTACGTTGCAGATTAGCTAATTAAGAGAAGTCCAGTCTTACATTACATTACGACATAACTTGGATTATATATACCTTTGGTAGGTAACTGTTACAACAACGTATCCGTCCGAAACGACATTGTAAATATGCAAACCTATATTGTACACTGCATGTGATATCGCGACTTCTCGTACTGTTAAAATTGAATCACGAATTGAAAAGTTCTCATTGCAGCTTATGAAGTTCGTAGACTAAACTGTGTTATATCGGCGTCTGTGTTCTGATGCATTGTGCTGTGTATGGGTTTGTTTTCAATCCTGATTCTGAATAGCAACTTAGCAGTTAGCAGGTGACAACGAAAAACATCAATACCAAAAATTCCATCCAATTTTACTTGGAGGCAGTAAATAAATGAAAATCAATCTGTACTTGACAGAGCAATATTTATTGATTTATTGCTACAAGTTTATAGATATTCACATCACAAAAGACTCCAGTTATATTGCTTGGAATAAATGAAGTCACAAAACAGGTTAACTGAATCTGTTAAGCATTATTTCCGATACGCATGGTTAGGTTATACAAGGAAAAGTAGGGAATAAATTAAATACAGGTAAATAAGACATAATACCAATAATATTTTGAGATTTTTATAAGACTTTTACAGGGCAGGAAACATCACAACTCATCAAGCAAACGCCCAAAATTTTTAGTCTTTGATTTACTCTCATATTCATAGCGGATCGCGGCATGTCCAGAAATTGGAAATTATTCACAACAATCTAGCCTGGGGCTTGGGCCATTTTTTAGGTTTATCAAGTTGACTTATAGCAACCTCAATTAAAGCGATAAAGATAAAGTGAATTCATGTGGTAATTAATATTTGATTCTATAAACACGTTATTTAATTCGAACGAACTTGAACTTTGGTTTGATCATAGGAAACAGTAAATAAATAATAGCTAATAAGAACAAACCCTGGAAATCCCAATCTATCGGAAAATGATTTGTGTTATTTGGAAACATCATAATAAATAATAATCATATAATTTGATCAAGGATTTTGGCAATTGAGAAGCCCTGTCCTGTGTCTTATCAATATACATATATGTAGCACTAGCACATAAAGCTTACAATTAGTGTCACTGCACAGGACACGAGAGCTTTGGATTCGGACAAGGAATATAAGTACCGAGTACAGACTTTGGTTTGGAATTAAATTAAATATTAATATTATGTGATGTGCCGAGCAATAATATGTAGCGTATAAAACAAAGGACACTTTTAATTAGCTGATGAACTTAATCTTGAGCTGCTTCAGTTCTGGCAAGTTCTTCAAGCATCTGACATGGCCAATCATTTTGAACTGTGCATCGGTAGAATTCATGGATGAGGGCAGGGAGGTCAGGTGCACGACAGATATATTTGTGAGCATATCCTTCTCCGAATCCACGAAAGTAAATAGGCTTTGCAGTGTGATTACGGGTGGTAAGGCCAATTTTGTAAAGCTGGGTCATGAATATGAAACGACCATTATCATATGTACAACATCAATAGCTAAGAAATGTTGTTCGAAATTATTACCTTCCTTCCTAGGAACATCGGTACGACAGGATCATCGATTGCATGAAGAATTAGAATGGGAATGTGAATATTTGCAATGAATCGATCACTCTCAAATCCAAAATCATTCGTTTTGAGTGGAGCCACGAAAAGCCAGTCAAAAAACGGCATGTAACGCCATAGCTAAGAAATTAATTAATATCAAGTCAACTAGGAGTAGGTAGAATTGAAGTTAAATGCAAATAATGTTCAAGTAAGTGTTTAAAACATAACTGTCTCAGATTACTCACCGCTGCCAACATATGATGTTTCACTTCTTCTCCAATACTCGTAAACGGAGATTCCAGAACGAGGTTAGCGGGCGGGTTACCTTCGACGCACAGTGTCGAGACAACATGACTGGAAACTCTGAAGTGGGTTGAATTTGACAAAAAAAAATTATGGTTTATGGTCATTCATCCATATTACAAAGTGCCCTTCAGATGCTTGTGAGATTTGTATTCTTACCCGGTTCCAAGGGAATGGCCCCAAATGAAAATCCGGGTCAGAGAATGTGAACCCAGGACAGATTTGAGCCACTTATAAACACGTATGGCATCGGCAACTGTCGTGGTTTCGCTCTTGCAAATATAAAGACAAAGACAAATCGAGCGTTAAGAATATAAGAATATCGCGTCGATTAACCTTCGCAATTCGCAATGACAATTAACTATTATTCAAAATCAAAACTTACTGGGGGAATCATTGTTGAGTCAGCATAACCGCGGTAATCAAATGCAACAACATGAAAGTCTTCAGTTTGGAGAAGTGTGTATAATTCCTTCCTATGTTCCCCTGCACGAGATCCGGAATTTCCATGAAGATACATAATGACATTCTTCCCACTCTCCCGCAACGACTCATCCCAATACGATTCAGGTTTGCCCTTTGACTTCTCAACTTCGCTCGATGGCAATAAATGCCTACAAAGGCCAAATACATTAATGTAAAACTACGTTTTCGCTGAAAGTAAGCTGAATTTTTAAAATTAATGAAATGACATAGAATAAATTAACAATCTTACCAAACCCCGATGTTGTGGTCAGGCTCTATATCCAAATAAATATTCCTTCCACCAACTAGACCTTCACTCTCAGGGTCGGAAAAATTTACTCCAGCTGGCCATCTCACTATTCAAGCGCACACATGCAACCACAAGTTATTGATATTTCACTCGTACTTTTATTATTACTCAATTATTTTAATTAAATTAAATAAATTAATTATTTTAAAATTTTTCTTAATTCAAATGATTGGACAGTAGATAGATAACATACCGAAGGGAAGGAAGACCAAGTGACGCTGAACAGATGGACAGAACCGGAACAAGAGTGGAATCATCAAATAAAGGAAGAGCGTTGCCGTCACCGCAACTTTGAATCCGAAGTAGATTTGCCTAAGCCAACGTTGTCTTATGTTAAAGTAAGAATTGACTCGACGAAGAAAATTTCCATTTCTCCTGCTTCCCGTATGATTTATCCCAAGCATCATCAACATGATGTAGGTACAGGTACAGGTCTAAACCCCAATCTGGGGACTATGTACTAAAAGTCTTAAAACGTAATCGTACAAGTACAATTAGCTCCAGACCCTAAGCAATAACAACATGCAGAATGCACCTGAGAGTGGCCTGACTGTTGCTAGAAGGTTATATAATTAACAGGAAACGGAACAATTTTCAGAGTAAACCGAAAGTCCAGCCCTATAAAACTAACATTCATAATTCAAGAAATAGATAGTGAATTATAACATATACCATAGGTACGTAGTCTAGTACATAGTCTAAACGTTTAAAGCGTAGGTCATCATAACAACAGTTCTATGGGCATACGGCATATCAGTTCCGTATCACTGTAATCTGTAATAAGTACAGCCAAGACAGCGAGCATAAAAGTAGAAAGCATTTCCAAAGAATACAGGCAACAAGATAATTGCACAGTACACAGTATATATTTATCGACCGAAAGATAAAAAAATGTTTTACTTAAGAATTATAGAATTCACCAAGTAGCTTTTAAAGTAGCTCACGAGTTAACAAAGCTCGAAGAAAATCTAAAACACGTGCAACGTGCAAAAGTTATTAAAAACAGGAAAAACGAAACAATGGCTTTATGCTTAAGCTACACCCAGAGCAAATCCCTATAGCTAAAGATAATTTGGCAATAGACCCGTGGTCAATCCAATAGAGATAGAAATGAGAGAGCCGAGAGTCCACTTTCAGAGTTTAAAACCTATTATAATTCTTTTATCATAAATAATGTATTCCGATTCCGATATTCAGCTTCAAGAGTACAAAATAATAAACTTAGATCCATCCATTGAACTATTTACTTTAAGAACTTTAAGAACTTACATCTCATGATACCAAAGGATCAGGATTGTGGCTACGCCTAATGTCATTCCAGTGAAAACAGCCCGGAGCCCCATCTTGAAATTCAAAATACGAAATATCGTATGCGCGTCCTCGTTTCTTATGTGTCCTGCGAGTAAATAGTAAAACTAAAGCAAACTCTCAATTGTAAATTTTAATTCAAAACGTTTCATCGAAGAGCTTTCTGCTAGTTTAACACTATGGCAAGATGTGAAACGTTACCTTTAACCTTTAATTAACTGAATTGACCGTCGCCGCGTTACACACAGGTGAAATAGGTTGAAGGTGACTGATTGCTCTCCCAGGCCGACCGTTGACACCGTCACCGTTCTCAGCTGACCCGACGTGTATATTGAGAAAAGCTACCTATGCAAGCAGAAAAACGGAAATAATAAACAATAATTATACAATATACGATCAACGTTGCTCAAACCCGTATTTCAATTTTCAATCAATCCCAATACATATACATTGCGTACGTACGTTGACTCACATAGACAAAAGAATACTCCCACAAACAAACCACTATCAACTATGAACCTTTTTCTTATTTCCTGGACTGATTGGACTTGCGGTTATTAATGTTTTGATAGTTGATAGTGAGACAGATACACACTGACCATGACCACTGATGAATGACTAATAGGAATTATTATAGTTTAATAGACACACATAAATAAAACCGTGAATTTGCGACTCGAATGTATGTAATATGTACAATGTCAAATGTCAAATGTATAGTAGGTATCTTTCGTGTAATAACAAAAATAAGAAATCCATATAAACAAGTGTGAGTGGGCAAAGAAGATACAAAGTACAAATTGAGATGAGATCAGCTGAAACTGGAAACTCAGGACAGTAATCTCCTCTGCGACAACACTGGGTTGGGTGTAACGGATTTCCCAAACGCACTCTCAGCGGTAAGTTACGCTATATTCCTCGGCAAGCCCCACGCTCTTCCAGAATCCATATTCTGACCATCTTTCTGCTTTGCTGTTACTTTGAGTTATAATATGTGATGAGTATGACACTGGTTACGTCATATTGGTGTGAACATGGACTAGGAGTCATTGGCTTTGTTTACCCAGCACGTGCTCTGCGTTCCGCGTTTAAATTCAAGCTGTAGCCGACCAAGACACAAGAAAACATTTCACCGTTCAATCGCATTTACGTTTTGTGTTCAAATCAGAGGTTATTCCATCTTATCTATCTCATATCTATTGTCCGTTGTTGGTCGCTGAGTTGAAACGTTGCCGGGAAGTCAGATTATAGTAAGAACTGTACTGCAGCATCCACCAACATGGCTGGAGCTGGAACTGGAGCGTTCAGTTTCTATCAACGGACAGGATATATTAGGGCTCCGTTGGCCAATGGTTTAGGTCGCTTCGTACAACAATGTGGGCGGTTGACGCTGAAGTTCTGTAAAAGTTCCGGATCCAGTAGCGGCGTCCGAGAGTTCATTGAGCGAGATTTGGTTGATTTTGCAAGAGCAAATCCAGGAATGGTTGTCTATTTGAAACCAAGGAGACATCGCTCACCTGTCGCCGTAGCGGAATATCGTAAGACCTAATTTGTATTGATTTTGTGCTTTGTACATAAAGTTAAGGGCGCGCTGCGTTTTTGACCAATAGAATATCGGCTATCGCGCTTTTAGTAATTCTTTTCATCCGTAATTCTTAATTCGTAATCATAAATTACATATATTCGTCCATGTATGCATCGAATCGGCTTGATTGAATTGATGTATAAAATCTATGTAATTGAGTAAGCGGCAGTATAAGTAAATGATTTGTTGGTTATGTAATAAGCATGAATAAAATATTGTGTAAATAAGTTAATTTAAGATTTAATCTTGCTTATTTATAGTGAATGGGCATCGTGAATGGATGTCACTGCATAAGTTTGAAGGAGACGAAGTCGGGAAGTGGCTCTACCACCTGAGAAGCTGTGGAGGAACTCCGGAACAGAAATACAAGAATTATCATCGGACAGAAACACCAAGTATTCAAGGACCTTGGACTCCCTTTACCAACAAGGCTCCTGAGAAAAATCTCCTCACCTTTCCACACGTAAGACGTTTACCTATTATGCAATAAATCGTTTTCGTTTTTCTTGAAAAATTCGAAATTCGTGATCAGTACACATACGCCATACGTTATACATGCCTAATAAGTATGTATTCTATTATACGTTGAAATTAAATCAAGAATATTGCTCTGATCTCAATCCAAGCAAATGCATGCAATAATGAATATATCTTAAATCCATAGAAAATAGGAACTGCAAATTCAGTTCTTCATCTTTATCAGTTAAATAAGTACAAATCCCCAAATATTTGCCCTAATTTTCAGATCATGACATGAATCATCTGGATCTATTTGTCGTAATTAATATGCATTTGTTTCTGAATTTCAGGAAGACTATTCTAGCCCATCCAATCTTCCTCCAAGCACAACAGAAATTCTTATGGAAATGTATGGGAAGGCAAATGTAGCCAAGGATAAGTGAATGAACCTTGCAACAGTAAGTTCACATCCACAATAAATAGTCCTCTGTCCTCTGATTATAGATTATTGACTGTCCTTTTCTAGTGCTTTATTCATAATGACATTTTGATAAATGTTGGAGTTAATTTTAATAGTGACTATATGTTGTACTGACCGTAATTAGTCGTGCAATAAATGTGTTGAACTTCACTTCATTTCTCTCAATACTTCTTAGACCTCAACTAAGTTACAAAGTGAATTTGCGTATCAATATCGGCATTCTATACTTGAATTTACACAAAAGGAATCAAAGGCACGGCAGGTTGGATACAATGCACAATTTTTGAAATATTTTTACGAAAGAATTAGGGAAGAACCAGAAACAAGCTAACAAGAACTGCAAACTTACATATTTGGATTAATATATTTGACTATGTATTTATTTGTGACCACATAATTTAAATTGGCTAGCGACGGCTAGTGGTTGATGACCGAGCCGGGAGTATTACGAATTAATTTAGTCTTATATTTAGTGAATGTGACTTTGCGATTTGCGATGCGACTCACTTGTTGGAGAGAGAAACCAAGTAGGCAATGATAATTGAGCTGCTGAATTATTTAGTAGATCTGATCTGATAATTTAAACATCAAAAGAGGAATGACAAAGGTACTTGACACCTTTTAGGAACAAAGCGGACTGACTGAGGCCGAATATCATACACCGTATTCCCGTCGTTTCCAAAATACTCGTGTCCGAGTGGAATGCGACATTTCCCACAGGCAATCTGAAAATTCATGAAAACAAATTATAAGCCTACATGTTTAAAGAATACAAGTGCATTACACTGTAGGATCGAATATGTTTTCAGTTGACATCTATTTATGTAAATCTAAACGATATGAAGATGACGCTTCGCAATTACCTTGAACATATCTTGCGCTCTTTCCGAACTAATTTTTACAATTGCTTCATCGCTGATGGCTTTGATGAAGCTGAGTGGTTTGAATGGATCTGTACGGCTAATTCGAGCATCTTCAGAATAAAACAATTCAAAGCCACATCTTGCACAAACGTAAACGCCGAATCCAGAACAAGGAAAGTTAAATGGAACTCCCATGATGGATTATATTATAGTTGTGTAGGGTGTTGTATTGATCGATTTTGCTAAAAATAAACCAACTCTTGTTACGTCCAGTCCGTCCGAAACCCGGACCGCATCACAGAAAGTGTCAAACGGTTTTGGTTAGCCTTTACCTTTGTGTTTACAATAGTGGGAATTCCTCAGGTTTGCATTATGTTCACTTCGACTCCGTAGTAACAGCAAGTAAAACCATGCTGGACTTTCGCGTATGCTATTATTATTTTGCCACTGTTGTGAGTTGTGTCGATATTGGGCATTGGGCTATGGAGCCGTGGTAACCTTCGTCTGGCTGGACAGATATGAAAATTCTATCAACTAATGCTCCCATACTTTCGATTGACGCGAGGACAACTGAAGCGATAATCTTTAATTTAAAACCAAAACCTCGTGTGAAATGAGATACGTACTACACTACAGGTACGCAGAAGGTACACAACAGGTCCTATCATTTCATACCATCCGGCTTGTTGATTATATAACCGGTATAATATTGTTGCTCTTCCTACATATAATGCTTTAACCCCTGCGGCTTCCTTGTATATTTTTTATTGGATTCCCTATCTTTTCATGCAGACCGGAGTATGCATTATCTTTTGTATGTTGTATTCTATTGTACGGGTTTCAAGCCAGGTAATAATGAGGAAAGTAATTGGGTTCTTTATAAAAGTATGGGCAAATGGGCATTATGTAATACCGTGTAAGGAAAGAGGCATTTCTCGGTTTGTACTTACTGTTTCAATATTATGGTGTATGAAATGTCATTTTCTTGTACGGTGAGTTTTTCGGTGGCAACATATTGTTATCAGAAGAATATTATTATTATATTATATTATATATTATGTTATTAGAATAAAATAATGACTTTCCAATTTCCAACCTT
>JAQFYT010003396.1:0-10819 GCA_034694925.1 Ceratophysella denticulata | reverse complement strand
GATGTAGCGGTAAGTGCCGTGTAGCGGTATTGGTCGTGTAGCGGTAAGTGCCATGTAGCGGTACAGGTAGGGACTCAAATACTTACGCACCCTCCATTTCTCGAGATTTTGCTCTCTACAATAATTATAGCTTCCTTCGGTTTTGTCTCTCGTCCTTCAGCAGTTTAAAACACACTAATTTATTGATTAAGGTTCTTTGTACTGGTATTGCTAAAAATTCGATATATATCAAAATTTTGAAGGTATTTGTTTTAAAATGGGATGTACAAATGAAACATCACGATGAAATCATGATGCAGTGTCAGTTTTACCATACCGTAATCATAATCACTCCTGCCTTTTACGGAACACACGCTATCATAATAGTCGAACTTGAGATTAGTTTAACTAATCTACAATAGTAGACCAGCGTCATTGTTCAGACCGATTTACTATTGCTTATACTTCCCAAAATATCACTCAGTTATATCTACTGATAAAAGCATTTTATACGTCACCTGCTTGGAACCGTAATAGTGCAAAGGATAACCGCAATTTGCGTAGTGATCTGGAAACGCGCTTGGGGTCTCAGATAAGAGCAATTAATGCAATTTCCTGTGACAAGTACCCTAATTTTAATTTGTCACACATACTTGGTTTGCATTAGATATGATTATTTCGACTTCACCGTCAATAGGTAATTATATTTCAGGACACTATCACAGGGCTTTTTTACTTACTGTCAATAGGTTCAGAATTTCCCAAGATATATATGTAACAAAATGAAACACCTAAGGCAATACTGAATGGTAATTTGAACGAACTCTGAGCTTATCCCAAGTAAACTGACAATTACTAAGCTTTTCACTGATTATTCATGTGTTGTATGTGAAAGTTTTGAATCCAATCGCCCTGCAGTTTACCTGACCTAACCTAGAGATAATAACATGTATCCACGGGATGTATCGGTGAATGTTTCCGGTAATTTATTAGCATATTTGTACTCAACAGCGCTTTAGCCAATCCCACCCTTAGGTACATATTCAAAATTCAATTATTGTCCGATCTAAATTGACATTCTGTCCACATTTGAGACCCAACCCGAAAGCTTTTGTGATCTCCGTGCCCGGAGTATAGAAATAGAAATGAGTGGGAGAGAAAGTAGCGTAAGTTTCTGTCCACGTTTAAATCTTAAATCGGGTATTCACATACGGCCTTCCGTACGAGAGTTGACGAAGTACTTGTTAGTTTAGGGAGAAAAAAAGTAAAACTTTTTTCAAGACTTTTAGAGACACACATCCGCTCGTCCTCCAAGTGAGTGGACATGGCCTCAATCTCAATACTTTCCCTAGTCTTATTTTTCTTCCTGTGTGTATGCTCGGGTAGATGAAGAATGGGTCCGAGTTAGCCAACGGCTTTTTCCATATTGAGCAGAACAAATTGACAATCTTTGTGCAATCATCCTCCACTTTCTCTCTCTCCACTCGTCCCATTCGCTGTCCACCCTCCAGCTATACAAACGAACCAGGATAAATACCCCACATTCGTTACACGACAAATCATAATATACAAGAGCCTAGAAATATGGAGATTTGGTTCCGAATCTCTATTTTAATTAACTGGAAATAGAAAGAATCAATATTTTTCTTACCTTTAAACAAGTTTTGTCCTAAAAAAATGACGTTTTCAGGTTGTTCATTGATTTTATTGAAATTAGTTACGTGATTTATGCTAAGAAAGGTTAGATTAAGTGTATTCAGGTTAGGTTAGGTTTAAAAAGTCGAAAAAAGATGAAAACGTCGTTTTATTAGGACAAAACTTGTCAAAAAGTTTAAGCCAAAACTTGTTTTAATTAGGCAACTTGAATTGACACGTCTGTGTGATCATTTGGTCATCATATTCGAAGTAAAGGTAAGTTACATGCTCTCAAGAAGACGGTTCCAGAATTTAATCTGCGAATTAAATAAATTTAACACAGAATTTATATACTAATAAATTATAAATTTAAATAACGGTATCTATGCATTAAAAATCGCCATCTTGGATATGATCAAACATATGGCAACTGTTAACGGTCAAACTAATCATAGGATCGGGTTGAGGTCTAATAGAAAGTTGTTCAGAATGACCTAAGGAACAACTCTGTAAATTTTCAGCAAAATCGGCCTGATTACCATTGTTTAACCATGTTCACGAAGGCGACTGTTAACGGACAAAATAAACATAGGATCGGATTGTGACATTGTGACCTATAGAAGAATTGTCCAGAAGGGTCGTAGGAACAATTTTGAATCGGTCTGACTACCACGGACCCATATGCCTGGTGCGATATGCTCTACGTTTCGTTATTTAAAATTAGCGGATTTAACCATAGTTTTCATTTAGCATAGCTAATTGTAAGATGGGGGAATGCGTTTTTCCATTTTTGTAGCGACGAATTGTTGTAGCCTCTCGACCGAGTTAAAGTAGAGTGTAAGTTGAGTAGCTTTGAGGGAAAAAGTGCTTGAAATTGTCCTCTCTTTTCAAGAAGTCTTAGGTCAGACTCAATTCCAGCTTTCTCCACAGCGCCCAATGGACTCCTCGGATTGAAAGTACATATCGGTCCATTTCATTCAATTTACAGGGCTTCGAAACGAAACCCTCTTTCTTTCTTCAAGTGTCCCTCCGTCTCATCATCCATATAATCTGTTTACTTTCTCTACATGGACCAAGTTGGCTGTCTTTTTTTCTGGGGCTAGGGCTCCAAGTTGCCTGATCCAGGCGACGAATCAATCTCATCTCCTTTGTCCAGTCCACTCACTCCATGTCGACCCCCAGAATAGGATATGGCTCAGATGAGATGAAAGGCAGAATTATTATTGACCAAAGGAGTGTCAATATCAAATCAAGTCCAGTCAATAAGCTCCTTTGGGACAACCTATAACTAGGCACTTACATTTTTCATCTGTTACAATAGGATTGAACGTCGCCTGAGCTGAGGAACCAAGGAATATCGCTGAACCATTATCGTATATGAGACGTTCTGTATTTTGCAAGTGTTATAACTTTGGTTAGGTTAGCCAGACTTTAGATAACCTAACCTAACCAAGTTATAAAACTCTCAAGACATGGTAGATCGCGTATGACAATGCCACTAAATGAACCAATGAAAAATTGTAATCTGTTCGAACTACTGTCGAAGACTATTGGAGGTGCATGCCATAATTAGAGTTTTAAGATTAAAACGCGATAGTAAGGTCCCGAAATAGAATAGGTACGGTTTGATTCTTTTATGTTTTTTCAACCCCCTCTTTCTCCAAAAGCTGTTACAACTTACGACCTGTGCTCAATGTGGAACAAGGGAAATGAGGTTCTGTGTGAACAAAAGACTAGGCTTGCCATTATTGCTCAAATAAATGTATTATTATATTAGTTTATTATCTATGCTCGTTGGCTTCTGCAAGACTGTTGCTGTAGTTCTAAAGATGGAACTGTAGAAGGGTGTTCCATTCAAACAATTAGATAAAGCGGACTCAAGGGCCCAATTCAAAGTGACACCCTCTTCTTTTTAGAGCACTCCATTGTTGAAATATACCGCATTACCAAAGGACACTATTTATTACATGTGGTGTATTGTAGAAATTTCATTTTTGGTTGAAATTGTCCGAATTTTTAAGCACTACTCAAAAAGTTATAATTTCTGTACTACTGCGGTTTCGTTTTACATCTAACCGAACAAGATAAACTTAGCCACTTTCACACTAACTGGCTTACTTATTAAAAGTGTATGTAAATAGATATTTTAAAATTTTGCTGTTCGGCCTGGAACTAATTTTTATTAATTTATGAATTAATTACTTAAAATGACTGAAAAGACAGCAGCGGACGAATGTATTATAATTATGAGCATATTAGGATAAAATAACGATATTTGAAAGTGTGTCTTGTCTTCGTGCACTGTACTTCATAGATTATTACTAGAGTTGGAAATATGTATGCAGAAGACAGGAAGCAGGGACAGAGAGAAAGCCAGGGTTTTGCCCCAATGCTCCAGGAATGGAGAAAGTAGGTAGGTAATAAATAATTTTCTTATCCGCTGAGAACAAGACGGAGGTTCCTGGCTTGTCACAGAACAAAAGGAATCACTTTCCCACTTCTTCCCACTAATGCACCCCCATCCCGACTTCTCCAGCTTCAAAAACATATTAGGCTGCGTCCCACCTCAATTGTACGACGGGCGTTTTCGTCCTATAGTGTTTGTTATTGGGTGTCAGTTACAGCGGCAATGGAATAAGTGAAATGGCAATAGAAAAGCTGAAGTGGCAATGAAGTATTTAACGCAGCCTAACCTAACTGAATCTAATATTATAACTTTGGAACAGCTAGTCAGTTTGTTAATTTTTTAACCAATTTATTTGAACCTAACCTACCCAATATAAACCTAACCTAACCTTACTTATCCTAATTGAATCACTTTTTTTAGCGTCATTGCCATTTTAGTCTTTCTATTGCCAAAATAATTTTAACCCTTTGTTATTCAGGCATTTAGTCGTCGAAATTATCCCTCGCGGAACTCGTTCCTTAAGGCTATTCTCATGTTTCCGATTTGAGCCATATCTGGTAATACTGGGTATTGGACAAAACAAGCCCAAGTACAGCAATGGAATCACTCAACGGTTCTTGATAATTGATTGATAATTGTAAACTGGATTGTACCGGGATCAGAGGTGAACTATAAGGCGGGTTGGGTCTATAATCGCAGCAGTCAAAATCGAAGCTCAATAAAACGCAGCATTCAAAATCGCAGCGGTACATAGTATACAATTAGTTAGTGCCAGTAACTTAACCTAACCTAACCTTACTTATCATTTCTATTTGTTTGTGCCAGTGCTGCGATTATAACGTGTTGCGATGTTGAACTTTCTGCGCTTATGGACAGCTCCCGGACAAGGCTGCATGCACTATGTATGTAATTAATAATCATCGAAATTGCTGAGGCCTAATTCACGGAGAACTCATCTTATTAGAAGGAGCAGAGTAAGAAAAGGCGTCTGTGAAGCACAACGAAGAAGATTAGTTAGTATTCCGTTGGTGGAACCGCATAGAAATCAAAAATGTTGTAATTTATGGATAGAGCGTTTCTATTAAATGCTTCTGAATCTATATTCCAAGTGGAAGATCTCATTAGGGGCTTTAATGACTTCTCATTGTCTTGTGGGTCGAGGGGCTCATTTCCCTCCGTCTACCCAAGCAGCTTATCATCTTCCAGGAAGACCCACTGTTGACTCCTTGATGAGCCTCTTCCCCAAACCCAAGTCAGGAAATGAATTAAAGCAGAAACGAGATAGTAAATACGGAAATAGCACGAACAAGAACGCGGAACAATTCTCGAGTATTTCCTCTGTGTATTCTGTATTTGTCTCTTGACTCACTAGGCAATGACGGATTGTCTCATATATTTGCTTTAACTAGGTATGCAATTCGCAATATGAATATATGAAACCAAAAAAGCCTCATCAAATTCTCTGACCTAAGCTAACCCCGCGTCAAAGTTTTACCGCACAACTGGTGCCGAAAATATAGGTAGCATAACCTCAGAATTCTAGCACTTTATTTCGGCTGAAAATACGACTGCAGTATTTCTACATTTCTTAAAACCCAGGGATCCTCGGGGTTCGGGGTAGCTTCTCAAATTTGACAATTTCGATGATAACATCCGTTTTTGGGATTAACCTCTCTCGGGTCTTCTGCTTCACGCTGCTGCAATCTGAAATACTACAAATTTACTTAATAACTCTCTCTGGTACCTTACGATATACAGTGTGCATAGGTAGGGGTGAACTTGTGGAAAGTGAAATTTTGAAAATCCTGATTCTCAGCTCAACCTCGGCACACACGGTCCCAATTCCGAGCCGGGGTTTATTATGATGACTTTTGTGTGGAACTGGAGCGTGTGTGCGTGATAAGGGAAAATACGGTCTTGAGCCCTGACTCCTGATGAATGAGGATAATCGGATTGGACGAATATTTCGTCCTGGTCGCGTATTGAGGATGAGCGAATTTAGTTTAGGGCTGAGGCTGTGGAGAATTTGTCTTTTCGGTTTGAGGTATTATTAGCTTCAATCTTGACTTGTCCAGCTCAGATGACAAAGGAGGCGATGGTCAGAAGAAGAAAGTTAATGGCACATGGTATCGTCATTTTCGGGATTATCGGCTAGTAAAACGCACTACACGCTCAGTTCATGTATAACTTATTAGCATAACTCAAACATGCCCATGCAGATTGGAAGTAAAACAATGGAGCAAGAACACCGTTCAGAATATTTTATAAGCAGTTTAAATGAATGCGACTTTTACTGTCAATTTTATTTAGCTTATCAGAGAGTGAAAGCTATACCAATAAGGAGTAAGAAGACGTAGAAACGTTCGAGCCTTGACGAAGCAGGAGCAGAAGACTTCTCCGGTGGGGATGGCGGTGGCTGAGTCGGAACCGGTTTATCGATCAACGGTCCACACTTGCTAGACTCCGGATTGCAAAAGAGATCAGATTTACAGAAATTATTATTGACACTAGAAGCAGATGTAGCCGTGGTTCGCCCTGTAATTGAAGTGATGAAGGTTTCCATTAATCGAATCCGGAAGCGTTGGTTACCCAAGTTACTGTCCCCAACATCCGGCTTTGGATTTGGATCTAAATTGGTCAAGGGAGGATTGAGCAACTCCAAAATAGTCCTGATGGCTTTCTCAGCTTTGGGATTGCAGTCCTGACCTTCCGGGAGGGTTCTGAAAGTACCCAAGTCTTTCTCGTTTTTCTGCAAGTACTCCAGCATGACCCTATGTACTTCAGCAACGTAACGGGGAACTTGTAAAACACAGTCTGAATCACAGACTTCGCTGGCGACCAAGTTGGTAGATTCACATCGAGGGTCAAGCCGGGTTCCCAATTTGCACTCGGTTCCAGGTCGACAAGTAGCCGTCTTGGTATTAACCTGACCTTTGTGCTCGAATAAGGAACAGTCAGCTCCCAGATCCACCAAGCACAGTCCATTATTCGGAGGGATATAGTCAGGTGGACAGTTGCAGATGTTGTTCACGCATTGATTCCCCTGATTCCAGTTGCAGAAGGCAGGAGACTCAGATTCCAAGTCACGGGCTTCTTGCAGCACATTTTCAAACTCGGCCTTTACATATTCCTGGCGTCCATCACACAATCGACGACATCCGTAGTTACCATCTGGTCTCAGTTCACAGACGCAGATTTCTCGAACCGTGGACAGAAATTGAGTGATACTCCCGAGTTTCTTATGAGCTCCAGCTTCACACTTATCTCCATAGTTGAGCGTCATTCTGGATTCCAGCTTACCAACGGCTTCGTGTAACTCGGAAATGACCTGAACTCCTCCCGGTGTATTCATGTCGGAGGGTAAGTTTCTGACGCTGATATGGAGGACATAGGGACTGGGGTCAGCATCGCATTGAAGGCCATATTTGTTCGTCGGGCAATTGCAGAGCTTTATTTTGAGAATGGGATCTTCGGCACACTTGGACTGTGAGCTACAAGAAAGTTTAACAAGATCTGCAAAGTTTGTAGTATTCACTATTTTCGCTAATGAAATAACAATATTGTCTAGTTTCTGCTGATACTCCGACTTGTAAACTTGGTCACATTCTGAGTGGTAGGGTACAGTGCAGGTTTTTCCTTCAGGAACCATGGGTTCGACGCAAACACATTTCCCTTCCTTCGAGCAGGTGGCGTATTCTTGAATTTGACAGTACTTGTCCGATTTTGAATAAACGATGGTCTTGATATCTTCAAATACGTCCGAACTGCTCGTGGTCTTCGCCGCGATGTTGAACAATTCTTCATGAAACCCCACGTCGCAGTTTTCCTGGATCCCTATGGAGAACTTTTTTTCAAATTTTAATACCACATCCTTAATCTGGATCAGCTTGTCCGCCGGTACACACCATGTTTCTACGGAGTTTTGGTAGTAACATTCACTAGCTTCACCACATCCGGCAAAAGCCAGAGGGTAAGTGTCAAAGTGTCTCCCGATCAAAAAGTCATTGGTCTGAAACCCACCGTCATAGAAATGGAAAAATTCACCTTCACCGGGCTTATATTTGGTACATCCAACACTTTTGACCCTGCATTTTCCCGTTCCTACTTCTAAGAACAATCCATCCTTGCAGACACAAGTGTTTTCCGTGCCGCAGAGCATCAATCTGAAGTGATTACAGATTTGAGCTGGAGCTGGAGGACCCATCAGAGTCTTAAATTCTTTCAGAAATTTGAGTCGTGTTTCGTGGGTTTTGCTGGCCTCAAGCGATTTGTAGTTTTGTATTATTCTTAGGAAAGGTTGGTTTACGACTTGGTCACAGGGCTGACCGTGTTTCAGCATCCGATTTTGGAATGTAACTTCCAAGGACAGAATGCGGAGAACTGTCTTCTTCTGAGGTAGGATGAGGCCCCACATCGTGGCTCGAAGTACAGCTTCCTTGGTTTCCTTCGTAATAGTCGGATCTGTAAGAAACATAAATACAAATATAAAATATAATGTTAAAGTTAGGTTAGGTAAGGTTTAATCTCATGTATATTTCTGTCGTAATTCAAATCAAAGATTATTTACCACTATAAAGTATAGTAGTCCCCAGAAGTGCCGAAATCTGCAATGGGGTCTGATAGAAGTCGTAGAAGTCATCCGATTCGCAGGTATTACTTTGACTGTTACACGAGGTCCCAGCTACGCACAGCGGAGGAACGTACGAAGTAAACTCAGCCTTGAGGAAGTCGAAAACTGGGAATAGCTTGTCCTTTGCCTTGTCTTCTGTGGACAGGTCATGGCATCGTTCTCCTTTCTTGAAAACGCACTTCGAGTCCTGCCATAGCATTCGAGGAGGACACTCACATTGAGCAGGTCCTGTAGGATGAGGCTGGCATCGGAGATGTTCGAAGAAATTGCACAGTTTTATCCCAGCATTGTCAATTTTCTGGTACTGGGAGTACGTTTCTTGGAATGTAATACCCTTTGAGATAGTCTTATCCGTGAACGAGTCCAGCCACATTTCACTATCCTCCAAGCTACAGAACCATAATCTTTGCATCACTGTGTCCATGTGTACGGAGATTATAACTTTGGCCACATCATTTCGCTTGACCCCGGCGCTACCGGGGATTTCCTCATTTACGGTCCTGTAGCTGTATATAATTTCATTCTGATCTTTTTCGTGGTCCAGGATCCCAAACGTTTCTAAAACTAAAATTGTAAGGTCCAATCAGGTAAGTATACGTGCACCCATGAAACTAAAACTGATTGGGAAATGATTTTGTACCATTGCGTAGGTAGACTTCCAAATATTTGATAATTTCAGGGCTATTGACTATGACTTTCCCCGCTGACAAACGAGCACCTAGTAATAGGATGAGTACCGGTATTGCTTTGATCCATGCCATGGTATTGTTACTAATTAGGTAAGATTAGTTGATTGCTATTCAATTCTGAGGTGAGCTTAAAATTAGTACTGAATTATCGAATAATTGTTTATTATCAAAGACTTTGGGAATCTTTCGTAGCACCTAACGCTCCAGTTCATATTTTTCTATAAATCTGGAATTTGTTTGAATTTGTTTGTTTTAGAATTGGCCACAACCCAAGGTTAAGCAGGCAACACTGATGAAGCCTAGCTAAAACAAGTTAGCGCAGTTTCGGAATATGAATTAGCTCAAGTAGTATTCCACGTACAGACCAATCTTCTCGAGATTGACATCACCAGCTCGGAATGGCTTACTTTCCATGCTTCCAATTTGTTCGCCGCGTGTGAGCTGTGCAATATGACGCTCCGTGGTGATGGCCCAAGAAGGATAAGAGCATAACTTTCATTTTTTTTTATTCTTTTGAAGGCCGCAGCCAAAGGCCTGGAGTTTCTAAATAGGGAATTTTCCTCACTTCCCGGATTCCCACTCGGATGAGAGAACAATAAATTAAATGAATAAAGTATTATATTATTATTATAGGCTTTAAAAGAAGGGAAGAGTTGAAGCTCAACTGACGCTACTCCTACTGGGACTTGCATACTTTACGTTTCCGCTCATTCTTTTTTTGCTGGCCTTCCGCAGGGTTGTCGAGTTCAGGTTTCTGGTTTTAAATTAATCGAAATTATACCCTACGGATTAATTGTTAAGACTTTAGGGATGAATGGTATATAGGACCATAAGTCAATACTGAGCAAAAGTCTAAATACCGGCCATTATGTATAAATGAAATTTTTATCGTGAAATTTCTAAAATAATCAACAACCGAGTCAAGTTTTTCATAATTAAAAGCAACTAGTTTACGAACGACAATCAAGTAGGTACCTATGCAGAATTTCGAAAATATACGAAGACACCGGAACCGGAGGTCATTAGCATATATAGCTGCATATCGCTCAGAAAGCTTGTCATTGATAAATCCGAGGTGTACATTATACATTGGCAGGTCATGTTGATGACTAACTGTTAGTATCAGATAAAACACGCCAATAAAGAGAATCTTGTAAATGGAAACAACTAATATCGAGATGTATCAACAAGTGTACTTGTTCGGCAGATTAATTAATAGCTATTCAGTATTAGGTTGAAATAATTGCTCATTTAACTGTGTATATTTAGTAGGAGATCCAAACCTTAACTCTCGTAACTTCCAAACTCAGTAACCCCCTGAATATTTAATATTGTCACGAATTTTATAGAATTCCACTTACCTACTCTACCAGGAAATCATGATTTTATCTTTATATATAACTAGTGAATACCCCCCGCTTAAGCGAAGTTGTTTTCAGAACTAATCACTACATCGTACTGCATTTACTTTGTTGGAAT